>JANIJG010015501.1:19932-30607 GCA_024611175.1 Megaceryle torquata | reverse complement strand
ACAGCTCCCGTCTGCTGCTGGGCCCAGTCTGGGACCCCCCGCTGCCTGCTTCACAGCATCAGTGGTGATGGTGATGTAGTTATCATCAGGGGGGTTGGGTTCGATACTGGTTTTGTATAGATTTGTACATATTCTATTTTTATTACTATTACAATTTTCCTTAAAGCTGTTCTAGTTTCCTTTTCTAATCGCCAAGTCTCTCTCCCTTACTCCCTTTCCCTTCCCCTTTGGGGAGGGAAGGGGGTTGAGAGCCTCTGTTACAGGTCTAGGGGCCTGCCCTGACTCTAAATCATGACACGGGGTACCAGTATGACATGGAATAGCAACTGCAGGAAGTTGTTCTTATAAACAGGAAGATGTACCAGAAGTATTGAGTTAACACATTTATTGTATGCCTTGGCATCTTGATTTAGAATTAATTCCCATCATAAGGACTGCAGAAACGGAAATGGCATTTCATGTGCTGGTTTGGTGTTGTTTTCTATGATGATGTTAGATAAAATGAAGAGAGTATTTCAGCACATAGTATGTCACCAGAACGGTAAGAATTTGAAAGACCTGTTCAATTTCAGAGTAGAAAAATGTTCTGCACATGTATTATACCATGAATGGACAATACTGGAGTTTTTGTGGTGAAATGTACGTAGCCAGGAGATGTTAGCAGGGAAGTTCTAATACATACTTTACACATTGGGCTTTTAAATGACAGTTACTCATCATGTAAATTTAGCAAATAGAATCTCTTTAAAATACTGCTCTTGAACATTATATAGTTATATTTGAAATACCTGAATAATTTCAATTTCAAAATAAACACTAATCTGCTTAGTTACATGGACTAAGTGGTGTGGAAAACCAATGTAAACCAAAAAGCTGTTCATAATTGCTGATATTATGGGTATCCCTTGAAATAGCTATGGACTGTCCTTGCAGCATAAGTATAATCTTATGGGTTTGTTGGACCTTTCTGGAAATAGTTGGAAATCTTGAAGCCAAGTATAAGGTTGAAGTGAAGCTTTGGTTTTGAGTGTTCAGATTTGTATTTGTGAAGAGGCATGGTAGAAAGGCTGCTGTTTTTATGAACAACCCCATTTGAAAGCACTTGAATCTGGTACAGTTAAACATCCTTTCTGTGTGATGCGGAAGTATGTAAGTATCCATATATCTGTGCTCTGTGTGTGGAGTCCACAAATTCTTACACAATAAAGGTGATACCAGATTTATTTTATTTCTGGGTAGACTGAAGGTTAGTCTTGTCTGAATCCTTTAGTTTGAAATGAAATTGATTTTGTTTGGAAAATGTAAGTAATTTACCTGTTTTCCTTCTCCAGGTATGTATTCTTCTTGGATCCATGTAACATTGATCTAGTACATCAGAGGATCAAGTCTCTTGCTTTGTGTGTATCAGCCTGTCCAAGGAAAGAACTAAAAACTCTGGCTGATATTCAGAAATTTGCAGAAACTAACGGTATGCAAAAAGCATGTCTGTTTTTGTTCATGTACCAGATATTTTCATAGGATTAAAAAAGACTTGTGCATTAGCTGAACTAAAAATTAAATGTGTATTAAGAAACGTTAATAGAAATAATGTGATATTTTTATTAAGCTAAAACTTGACTAAATTTTACAGCATTGATATGCTTCTGTCATGTCTTGGACAGTTTTGAGAGTTCACTGTTAAAACAACACTACAAAATGAAATGATTCTGAGGGAATGTCTGACTATAGGGTATGTTCTCATACAGAAATGTTCTGATATTGATGTTCAACAGTAATGTTATTGGAATGTCCTCTTGTATATGGGGTTAATGAAAGTAATGCTGCTATCGAATGGCACTTGCTGCACAGAGTGTGGCTGTGGATGTGAAAATACTCCTGCTTCATTCAATGCTACAGTGCAGTTCCTAGTGGATTTTTTGTTTTCATACACTTATTTTTTTAAAGAAGTAAAGGAAATTAATGGTATTAGTAAAGGAAATAGTGCACCCTGTCTCCTCTAAGGGCAGTACTTTTTTGCTGTAGTAATAATAGTGATATTACTAGCTCAATTAATATATTAACAATGTATGGAATAAAATGCAACTTTCAGACCTTCTAGAAGAAAGATAAAGGCTTTGAGGAAGTTTCAGGGTTTTTCAGCGATTCAAGTGGGATCATTTTGTCCTACATAATCTTTTAAAATGCTTCTGGAAGATTTCTTTTCAAGATACATGGCTAATGATGAGTAGTCTGGGTCACCATGGTCAAAGCACTGAAACGTTTGAATTTGCACATAAGGAAATATAATGTTGATTTCTGTTCTTTGATTTCTGCAGGTTATGTGAGTACTTCTTGTTTGAAAGCACACACTGAGGAGGCCCTCAGATAGTGTTAGTGCCCTCAGATTTCCCAGTGCATCTTGCCCGCATATCTGGGTGTCTTACAGCCTGAATCAGGGAGCTGAACCATCAGGTGGCATTACAGCATGTGTGGAGCTGCACAAACAGCTGTGCCAGCATGGTGCAGCAGCTGGCCTGTGGAGCTTCCTCATGTGGTCTTTGCACTGTTTTAAAATACAAGCCCACAGTGAAACTAGCCAGTATCTGTGGTTTTACTCTTTACCCCTTATCTGAGCATCGTGGGTTTTTCTTAACTAATGCAGGCCAGTTGTTTGTTGGTGTGAAGTCAAGGTCATTAGTAGTGGAGTTTTTTAAGTACTTCTTGAAATAATGAAATTATAGCCATGCCTTGTTTTGCAACAAATGTTTCTGTGTTTGTAAGTCTCTTATTAACTATGCCTGAAATATGTTCAGTATAACCATCATCTAAAGTACACCAAACCCACTCTTCTAAAACATGCTGTGCCTTGTTGTCATGATTCTCCATTCTAGTTGTATCTCGCTTAGGGTTTTATATTCTAAAACCTAAAGAGAAAATGTTTGTTGTTTGGGTTTTTTTGCAATTATTATGACAGCCAGTTGTTTCAGTTTACAGAAACGTGGTCAAAAGTATGAAACCTGGTGTTACAGCAAAACCTAGTCATTAATAAGTTCAATTCTGAATTTTCATTATATGATATTTAGCTTGTAAAAAACAGGCAATAAGGTAAACTGGGCCTTCCTTTTTTTAGGTGAATCTGTACAAGACTGGAATCACACAATTCAGAGAAATATTATCATCTTCCTAGTTATGTTTCTACTTAAATGTTCACCAACTTGCACGTTCCAAAAAGCAATGGTTTGAAGCCAATCAACAACTTAAGTGTTGTTCACCTTAGATGTTTCATATGTATAGTAGAAGTGCAAGAATTACTCAGTCTTGCAGTAGAGAAAGAAAAATTAATTAGTACCAAAACTGTAGTACTCAGTAAACAGAATATTTTTTCCGAGAGCCATTTTGTAACTATGATAGTGGGTTTATACTAAATAATACTGGGATTATGTTTGACAGCCAGTTTCAAGTAACCATAGACTCCACTGTGGAAAGGATAATAGAAAATCTGACTTTGATTGTGACTGCACAGAAATTAATTGCAAATCTATGTTTGTGATGATATCTATTTATATAACTTAAGAGTTCAGCTGTCAAGTAAGAAGGAGGGCAAGACATCTGTTTGGTTTCTTGTGATCATTAGTGCTCATTTTTCTCAGGCTTGCAACTTCTAACATTTAACAAGTAAACTACCGTAATATTTTAAATGTATGGATAGAGAATTTAATTTTGCTCTGCTGAGACTTTCTGAAAGCTTTAACTCTTCCTGCAACCTGAAAATAGCAGTAGTGCTGGAGATAGGGTCTGTGTAGGTTGCAGCATGTGCATTTGAGTAGTTAGCTGTCTTCAGCTGGCTCACATGTCATCCTTGAAATCACCCTTCTTGTCCATGCATCTTGGAATTCTTTCAGAAATTACTTTTTAAGGACCCTTCTATGCCCAAAAAATCCCCTTGTTGTGCCTCAGCCCATCAAGAGGTGTTACAGTAAGTTCAAATACCAACTATGATCTTCTAGCTAGCTTAGCATTTATGGTACCTATCCCAAAGTGGAACAGGAACTTGATTGTCTGTATAAAACATGACAGAACTGCCAACCCCTAAAGTTTAGAGCAATTATGGCAGAGCTCTTACTTATTGTACAGTACAGCTTGTATTTTTCTGTAAGCAAGATAAATAAGCATTTAGGGCAGGAAAGATGCTTGCTTGAGGCATGAATATCATTTCATGACAAAGCAGCCTTTTGGCTTTCTGAATCAGTAATGATGCACTTGCTATTCTGCCATGATTTGGGAAAAGAAGCTGATTTGGTGAATAATGCTGCACCATTTCAGGACAATAATTTCACTCGCATCCTCACCCCACTTCCTTTCCTGCAGCCAGGTCCTGCATTTGCAGTACCTTCCCATCTAAGAAGAGAAGCCCACACCTCAAAAAACCTGTCTGATTTTAGAAAAACAAGAAAGTATATGTCTTTGTCAACATATTTAACACTCAGAGCACTGAGAAATAGTTGGGACCTTTTACAAGAGGAGGAAAAAGGCAAAGAAAAAACTGGGCAGTTGACTGCTCGGATCTTCAGCCTGTACAAATGTGCATGTTGTAAAATACAGGAATATTCTGAAGCAGCTCCTGGAGGTGATGCAGAAAGGTGCAGTGTTGACTAAGAACATGTTCTAATGTTGTTCCTACGCAGCTATGCTGATAATTGAGTTTGCAGAGTTATGTTTTGGACACATCTGAGAATGTTGTGCATGTTGCACTTGGTTGCAGCTGTTCTTCCCATGATTTTATCACTCAGCAGAACACCTCAGGCAGGGAGCACTTGGCATTCAATGCTTTTGTTGGTCTTGGCACATAAAAGGTTTGTATTTGAGTAATGTGACTGAAAGCTATTTTTTCCAGAAAGCTGATTGATGCTTCAAAACCTAATGTCCATGACATATTGTAGTTCTGTTTTCAAGGACTTGCTACAGCATTTTGAAATTTCCTTGAGGATGAAATTCATATATGACTATGCCAAATGAATGATGAAATGTCATTATTAAAAGAGACTTGACCATCACTTCTGTCATGTTTAATTCAGTGATAACTATAATGGTTGATCACTGTAGGAATTAATATTCCTATCTGTTGTATAAATGACTCATTGCAGATTTAGGAACATATAATGTAATTTCTGTTTTACAACATTTTGGCAGGCATCTCAGTTGTCAGAATTCTGTAAGCTAGGCCAGGCTAGTTGAGGTCCAGGTAGACTATAAAGCTCTCTCTCTATATGTAATAAAGCTATATTAATTATACTATGGAAACTGACTTGAATGAAATCAATAAAGGAAATTAATCTGGCTAAATCAGAGCTCTTCTAAGAGCTGCTTGGAGCTATACCTAACTTAAACAGAACATACTCCTCAGCTCCTAAGGTGACTTTTGTTCCAGGTACTAGAGCTATCCCAGGTATCCCTGCATAATTCTTTATTTTTTCCTGCTTGAATCCTTGACTCTGAATATGATTCTGAGTTTTTAGACCTGAAAGTCCTTGGTTTATTTCCTGCTAACAGTGTTTATGGATAGATAATCACTACTTAGCAGCTCAAAATGGGATCCAGACCCCCTGGTGTGCTTTCCACCACTATCATTCAGGCAGTATTGATGTCAGTGAGTTCCGCTGTTGGCAGGCCCTCTTAGCGGATGACTTAGGAAGTCTTCCAATTTCTCAAGCTGTAAACTTTGATATTGATAGCAGTGCTGCTGTAGCAAGGGTTTTGTGTGTTTGTTTACACCACAGCAAAAACAGGAAGGAAAGCTGCACAGGAGCTCTGGTTGCTTAAAGTAGTTTTATCTAACCACCTCAGGTTAATGTGGAACTCTGTGTTTACCATACTCCTGTGGAAAACAGGGAGTTGTGTTTTCTTGGTCTATGCTCCATGTCCTCTGAGCACACACATTTGCATTTACAGTTGGAAAGTATTTTTGAAGTAAGAGTTTGGTCCCCCATCTTTGTCCTGGCTTTCTAAAGCATCTTTACATAATTTGTGCTAAATATAGCTGGTTTTAGGAATGCCAGAGATAATGTCTGTTCAGCTTCTTAGTAATCTTAAGCCTAGACAAAACAGAAAGAAGGTTTTTAAAGGAAATGGTGGCTGTTGTTCCTATGGCTAGGTTAAGGTTCAAAGAAAAGTTTGTCTTTTGAGATGCTTTTCTCCAGTCATAGCCCCAAAATACTCTTTACAGCTGTAGCAACTCTATTCATGGAAAAGAAACCATGGAACAGAAGCTGTGTTGCATCTCCAATATACCACTTTGTAGCTGAATGCACTAAATACAGCACTGTGGGACCAGTAAACTCTGTGTGCTCACCAATAGCACCAAAACAGCTGCTCTGCAGAGTTTAGAATTATTTTTCTTTAAGGTTACAACATGTTGGGATCTCAAATCCAATCACTATAGGACAGTTAGATGTTGTTTGCATAATAATTTCTCCACAAGAAATATGTGCATTGCTGTAGGAAGCAAAGGATATATTACTTTAATGATTTTTTTTTTTTTTTTAGTTTGTTCTCTGAATTCTACTGATAATGCTTTTGAAACATTTATGAGTGATAATAATTTAGGAATAATAGTAGTGTCTTAGGTAAGCTATTTATCTCAGCAATGTAGATGACTTGTATTCTTCTTTAAAGTTCTTCATGCTTTGCAAACTCAAACAGCAATAATAAGACTGGCTGTGCTAAGACATTTTCTACTAACCCAGAATAACTAGTGCAAAGTTTGGCAAAGCAGTCCATTCTTTCCACTCTCACCTTACAAAATTCAAACTTTCATATATTGGTGCACAAGGACTCTTTTCTTAAGAAATCCATTTTAAATTTGATGTAAGGTGATACATTACTCATGAATGCATTTGGGTTGTGAAACTATCCTAAATAGTATTATAGAAGTTAGGAGGTTTTCAAAATATAAAGAAATAAATATTTATTGGAATAGTTTATTTATCCGACTAGTTGTGTAGGACAAAAGGACAGATAAATCTCATGGGCATTATTTCAGGCTGTTGGAGCTTTAGTTTCTTTAGATGCAGGGTTGTTAATGTTCCTTGTCTGACAAGCTCCATGGATACATTTTTCTACTTGGCTGTGAGTCTAAAGAAGCACGCTACGTGAGGTAGACTGCTGAAGTAAAGAGATCCAAAAGAGCCCCAAGAGCAGTTTCCAGGCAAGAAATGATAGTGGCAGCCAGAGTTGAGATAGTTGAAGAGAACAAGGTATTCCCTCAGCCTCTTTTTTTTTTTCCTGCAGGCTAAACAACACCAGTTCCCTCAGTCACTCATAGAATCACAGAATCATTAAGGTTGGAAAAGACTTATAAGGTCATCAAGTCCAACTGTCTACCCATCATTATCGTGAGCACTGAACCGTGTCCTGAAATGCCATGTCTACATGGTTTTTGAACACCTCTAGGGATGGTGACTCCACCTCCTCCCTGGGCAGTCAGTTCCAATGCCTTACCACTCTTTCAGTTTAGAAATTTTTCCTAATATCCAATCGAAACCTCCACTGGTGCAACTTAAGCCCGTTTCCTTTCATCCACTCCTCGTAAGACTTGATCTCTTCACCAGCTTTGTTGCTCTTTGGACATGCTGCAGCACTTCAATGTCTTTCTTGTCTTTCTTGTAGTGAGGGGCCCAGAACTAAACACAGTACACAAGGTGTGGTGTCACTGGAGCTGAGTACAGAGGTGCAATCACTTCCCTACTCCTGCTGGCCACACTAGTTCTGATACAAGCCAGGATGCTGTTGGCCTTCTTGGCCACCCGAGTACACTAGTGACTCGTATTCAGTTGGCTGTTGACCATTTTTATAACTTAGGTTTTCACCTAAATTCAAAGCAAAATTAAATAAATTTAAATATCTGCAATCTTCTTTTTCCTTCTGTGTTTAAGATAAACATTTGACTCTCTCTACTGCTGAGAGAGAGTCTACTCTACTCTTTGCTGCCCCTCCATCAAATTCTGGAGTTGTTTGCAAATGCACTCGATCCAGAAATTTTCATATCTACAAGAAGAGATTAAAAGAAAATGCAGCAGTAAAGAGCCTTTTGTCCAAAACGAATAATAATTACTTTTACATATTACAACTCTCATGTAAGGAGGGTAGTTTTTTCCAATATCTGTTTACCTGATGCCATGTTTTCCACATAAGCAAGTAGAGGCATAAGGATTCATATAACAATATAATTGAAAGTCAGTTCAGATGTTTAACCTGATACCTTCTCTTTGCAGGAAATCTAATTTTCTTCAATGATGTATTTGGTGTTTTGGAACTGCCCCCAAAAAAATGAATTCATAGAAGTGGTTTTTAAGTAGTGTTCCAGAGACTGCATGAGATAGCCTGTTCAGCTGCTCTCTGTCTTCTCCTTCAGTCTGTAAATAGAAGATGTCTCTTCATAGAGGTAGCAATGTGTCAGTAGTAAACAAGATTTCTGCAAATAATATTCTATGCAGTTTCTACAAATAATACTTCTGTTTGGTGTCACACAGGCCAAGAGAAGGTCATTTGTCAAAAGCCTTGGTTTCATTTGGGTAAAAATGTGTATGTATTATCCAGATCCAGCTTGTAGAGCTCTCTGCTACAAAGTGTTTCTGGAGAGGAGACTTTCATAATGTAAAGAATTTAATATTCACAGTGATGACCACAATGTCCTTAGTTTATTGTGTAGGAAAAAAGGACACTAAAGGCTATGTATCCGGAGTCCTTGCACTGGAGAGAACAATCTGTTAGCAAACAAGCATGGGGAGAGACTCATCTCAGGATAGGCAGCTTCTGCTGATGGAGGCTTTCTTACCTCTTCCTCCAGTTTCTGAGAAACTGCTGCTCCAATCTGATTAGCAATTACTATATTCACAGAAGCATTGTCTTAGATGTTCAGTATCTTGATTATGGACAAATGGAAAGAGATCTGTCTAAGTAATGTACTTCCATTAGGCAAGTGTGAGGTACTAAGGAAACCTTAGATTATGTTTGAATTTTGTTGTAAGCAACTTCATCTTTATTGTGCTGTGCCAATTTGTTTATGGAGAGAGTTGAACTTCATTAAAAGTTTTGGACATCTAGTGCAAAGTTTGTGTTATTTTCAGCCAAATTTCTAACTTCAGCAGTTTGGTTCTTTTGGTCCTCTCCCTGAAGTCCATGGACTGGTTCTATTTTGAAAACACAAAAAAAACCCAAAAAACCCAAAAACCAACACAAAAACCAGCAGAAATAAACCCCACTTGAATGTTTTCTTTTTATAATGAATGTTGTCTTATGCAATATTAGTGCACTAAAATGATCAAGAAAAGGCATGGTGAAGTAGCAGGGGAGGTTGACTTCAAAGTGCTTTCCGTCCTCTTTTACACTGCATCATGAATTAGCATTTTCCACTCAAAACCACAAATGTTGGAAGACCTGAAGCCATATTGGAGAGTGTCATTCTGTTACACTATATCCTCTGTTGGGTTTGAATCACTGTTCTGTTATAGAAGGAACTGTAGCATAACTTTGTGGCAATAACGTGAAGAGCTGTAGAATTGGGAACTATATCAATTTTAGTAGCATTTGCAAAGAATGGAAATATTATTTTTTCCCCATCATCCCTTGTTGGTGTTTTTGTTTTGTTTTTTTTCTCAACAGGATCTACTCTGTGTAGCTATGAACTACAGCCATCAGAATACACTACAGACCCAAGGGCTGCCAAGTTATGTCCAAATTATCCAGTTCCAGAGAGGTAATATTAACATCTTGTCTGATTGGGTGTGGAGGGAGTGGAGATTTGTTTGTCACAGTTCTTTAGAAAATATGCAGCATAGATTTATTCTGTCTTACAGGTGGATGTTTTAGTGTATTATTATCACATAATTATAAAAGATTGTGAAAGCAACATTTAAAGAAAAACCCAAGCTACCCATCCATGTGTTACTGAAATTGTTGAGCTGGTATCTTCAAGTTCTATGGTGTGTAACTGACACTGTGCTGAGTATCAGCTGTTCTGCTGTCTTTCACCCTATAGCAAGCTGCCTGTCATCAATACAGATCAGAGACAATTACAGAGCACTTTGTGTCTTTGGGAGAATAAAGGATATATTGAGACACAGCTCTCTGCAGTGTTCACTTCTTATACTTTACCTCAGCAATATTGCAAATCGCTTCCTTTTTTTTTTAATTATTCTTTCAGTCCTCAAATGACTAATACAAGCATGGTCAAGTACCAAAAAGGGGACTGTGTTTTATAAACTGAGCAATTTGAGGATTTTTGTTTAAAAAAATATATTAGACTGTTTGGGTTGATTTTTATCTGTTTGTTTCTGGGGTTTTTTTGTTTGTTTGTTTTATGAAGAAGGGTAGCAGCATTCATAACTCCAGAAACTCTGCTAGCTGTGCTGGCTGGAACTGTGGAAATGAGCATTGTGGAGAAAAGTGATCTGTTTGCTCTTGTGCACACTCTTCTGTTAGTAATTCCACTCACTCAATCATGTTGTGTTTTCTCAAAGTTTAGTTTCTCAAACATATTCAGTAATGTGTTGTAAATGCAGAGTCTTTTCCTATGCAGAGTTTTCTGTTATGTTTTTATTAAATGTTATAATTGTGTCAGTTCTGAAAACTCTGATTTTAAATCTCTCTCGTCTGCATGGCAGCCTCTCCAGGAAATATTTTTTTTTTATGTTGTAGT
>JANIJG010015501.1:3002-15096 GCA_024611175.1 Megaceryle torquata | reverse complement strand
ACGCAGCAAAGTGTTCCTAAATAAAGAGTACTTTTTTTTCCAGTTTTCGTTTGGGTTTTATTTTTTTTTTTTTTTTTTTTTTTATCTAAAGAGTATGCGAGATACCATTTAAAAAAATTGAAATTAAACGAAATCAGAACCAAAAGACCATTGAATACCTTTTCAACTATAATTAGAAAGCTGTTTATTCTTCTTCTATCTTGACAGATGGAGTATTTGATAATGACAGTAGAAAGACTTCCAAATCTGAAAGCTAGTGGCTGATTAGCAGTGCTACTGTTTGGTTAGAGTCAGAAGTTAGTACAGAGTTTTACATACAGGTAACTTAAAAACTATTTTAAACTATACCTTCATAGTTAAGAGAATTTATTTATTTTTGAGCAATAGCTGAGATTCTGTAATTCAGAAAGCCATGTTTCAGTGGCTTTCATGTAATTCTGTACACAAATACGTATATGCAAAAAATAGGCATGTGCTCTTAAACACACCATTCACTAAATCTTAGTTGGCTGAGATTGTAGAGAAACTTTTTACCATTCAATTCCTGAAAGGCAGTGAAACTATATGAACAAAGCTTGTTAAGGAATTAATTCTGAATGTTGAAAATAAAGTAATAATTTTATTTTTTACTGGCATGACATTTTGGAATACACAGGTGTCACATTATCTGCACTGTTTAACAAGTGTATTTGAGTGTCAGTTCTGCTCTGGTCCTCAGGAGGTGTGCTCATGTTACCAAACCCTGGAGTACTGTCATGTCTTCCTCTCTGTTTTGTCATTTTCTAAATACATTTCTGTCTGTATGCACCCATGTTGTCTTTTATTTAATGTACCATGTAAATGTATTTATACTCTCTTTGTTTTAATCAACAGTATCAAAGCAGAGGTTGTAGAGGTGCCTAATTAACTATCTGTGCAGTGAGTTCGTAAGCCTCAGAAAAATAAAATCTCTGTCTAAAAATTCTGTTGGAAGGCAGTTATCTTAGTGCAGTGGGAGAATTAAGAAGGCTATTTCTACTTGAAATAATTGCTCAGCTTATTTTAGATGTCTTTTTTTGCAGTGTTGTCCATGATTTTGATGGTTATAATCAGGTACATTTCAAGAGTACTTGTCTGGATTTTAACAATTCTTGTCATTCTGGGATCACTGGGTAAGTGTTGTTTATCTCAGTTTCTGAGAGCCCAGTTCTCACCTTTGTGCTCTGTATTTTCAGGCCAGCTACATCCCACACAGTTCTTGGACCATGCATTTTCCTTCATCTTTCCTTTGAGTCCTTTGCAATACATATCCTAAAAATGCCATCTTTGTAATTGCAGTCTTCTCCCAGAGAGTACATTGCTCCTTAGAGATTTGCTGCACACCCTGCTTGGCTGGCAAACTTCCTTTCAGTCTAGCTAGCTGTAGTCCACATAGCAATATTGGATATTCCTCAGAACACTTGCAGGACTGCCCTAAGTGTTGCCTACTTACTAACCTTCCAAACATGTCAGCAAGGCAGCTAGTCTGGGTATGTCTGGAATACCAACCCACTGGGTGTACCCAGGCATGCACAAACCAAAGGGCAACTATTGTTTATGTGGTCTCAGGGGACATTAGGATGAAGATGTGTGCATACAACCCTGACATATTCATGAGCCCCTTCAGTACTATGAGCAGCTCTATAGGTGTATGTAGGACCTGGTTTTGAGGAGAAGCAGCAAAGGTTCTTTTCAAACATTTCTAATTGAATCCTTGTATTTCCATATGACTCAGAAAGTCCCAGATGACCTAGGTAACATATGAAATGCAACCAGCTGTTCCATCTTGGAAATGGCCAAAGATTGTCTCATCTAAAATGATGTAGCTTGCATGAAAATAGCCTTACTTTATCACATTAACTTTTACATTTGTAAAATTAAAGTTTTCTATTATTTCTACTCGGTAGCTAAGCCAAAATGTATGGATGGATGATTGTAGGGAAGGAACAAAGACAGAGTGATTAAATTAAGAAAAACTAGGGATTTAATTCTTGCCATTCATGACTGCAAGAAATAGAAAAAAAATGGTAGCTGAACTGTGGTTGGTTTTTTTTTTTGCTTACTGGTCTCAGGAGCTGTGACCACAGAAGAGGAAAATAGATTCTTCCTTTCTGTCTTCCTTCCTTTCTGTCTTCCTTCCTGCCTGCCTGTCTTTCTTTTCTGCTTTAAAAGCTGAGCAACTATGAGCAACATAGTTGAATGACTTACTGCCATCTTTTACTGTGTTTAAAAAATCACATCTCTTACAGAGGCTGAATAAGAATGTGTCACATACTGAGATGTACTGATTATTCTATATTCAGTGTTTGTTTAGGAGATGCCAAAAGAGCGTCCTCCATTTTAGACCTCTGTGGAGTACCTTCAGCAAAGACTTGTGATCTCTAGATAAGCATATACAGCTGATTCACAAATAACAGAACAGAGAAGGATACTCAGAAGAGAAAAAAAAAATAGCAAAGAGGGGAGAGTTTATCTCCCTGAGGGGCTGAAGTCCTGTATTTAAGAAAAGTTCCATCTTGAAAAGGTAGCTAGAATAGGGGAATGATATTCTGGCCATAAGGCTAGGATTTTGTAACAAGAGTTAGAAGAAAGTACTTCACATTATGCTGGTCTCCTGTGCCTTTCACTGATGTTTTTTTCCAGTGCCCAAAAAACATCATCTCATGCAGGTGTAGCTATGTGTAATCAAACCTGAGATGCTGTTTTCAGGAATAGAGCTGTTACTTCTCAATTAGTCTTCCCAGGAGCAGTAGACTCCTTCATTGTTCCTTTTGTTATTTTGCATCCTGATGCAAAGGTACTTCTCTGTTCCCCCTCTTAACTTCCTACTCCCTACTGTATTATACACATATATCCATGCATCCTACCATCTAACTCTTTATTCATACTTTTGTTCCTCTATTGGCTGTCTAATGGGAGCTATAATCTTCATTCTTAGGGCTCCCCAAGAACTAGTCGTTTCATGCACATAGCCCTAAAACACAAAGAGCTGCAAGCCTCTTAAGTGGTCATAGTAGGGAGAAGGTGACAGAGGAGGACTAAGCACTTCTCACTCTTCACAAGTTCCTGTTGTGTTAAGCATCAGTTCCCTTGAATATTCTGTATCAGACTGGACTTAAAAAGAAGAAACTGTTTAGTTTCTTTGGTACAAGGTATTATGACTGTGTAACATAGAAGCAGCAGCTTTCATTTATCCTTTTTTAATTCTCTAAAACATAGGTGGTACAGGGGTCCTGTGGTGGCTCTACGCTAAGCAACGAGTATCTGCCAGTGCTGTTGACACTCAAATAGCCAAAGACAATCTTCAGGCTCTACTGGTCTATGCCATTTCAGCTACAGTCTTCATGGTATGCTTTGCTAATGACTATATTATTTTATTGTTCTGTCTTCCTGGTGGTCTTTTTTTTTTTTTTTATTCTGGTGAAAGGCTTATATGCATGCATTTTTGAAGAGTTTATTTCTACCACAAGCTCTGTTGTGGTAGTTAAATTTTTTTTATTATTATTATTTTAATTCTAATTTTGACTTCCAAGCATTGTTCTCTAAGGCTTGGTTTTGAGTCAGGAGAGAATTCCTAACCCTGCAGCTAATTCTGCTCTACTATAAAAGGTCCACATTCTTCCAAGAGTACAATATTGGAGACTCAATCCAATTTCAGTTCTGAGATTTTTCTTACATTCCCAGTTCAGAGGTCGCTAGCTAGTAATTTCCCAGTCCTTAGAGCATTCCTAATTCTGAAGCTGGTTCTTCCCTATCTTTTTCCACGTACATAAGTATCACTGTGAACTGAAATACACTGATTACTGAACCAATTTATCTTCTTTAGGCCTTCCTGTTTGTTTTGGAATCACTGTATTTACTTTTAAAAAATGACTAAGTTACATGGCAAGACCACCATGCCATGCTCAAATATAAATGTTAAATTATGTTTTCTGTTAAAACTTGCTGATTTGACTGGTTTGTAAAACATAACATAGGATAGAATCTGGTCTACCCTCATCAGCTCACGGCTGATGATAATTCCAAATACATAATTATGAGATTGGAATTCTCCAAAAGTTGGAAAATAATTTATCACCAGAAGAAGCTGGTAGAGGTTTTACATTTTCATCTTGTGATCTTGCTTGATAGCACACACATTAAATTGCTGTGTTTGAATATACTAACTGTGAAAAAAGATAACCTTACTTTTTCAGTTCTCTAAAATGTGATTTGGTAACTTCTCTCTCTAGGTTATCTTGTTCTTGATAATGTTAATTATGCGCAGACGAGTAGCTCTCACCATTGCCTTGTTCCACGTGGCTGGCAAGGTCTTCATTCACTTGCCACTGCTAGTCTTCCAGCCATTTTGGACATTCTTTGTGCTTGCCCTCTTCTGGACATACTGGATTACAGTCCTACTTTTCCTTGGTACTACAGGTAAGAGCTACCAGATTTCTTTTAAATAAATTCCACTTCATTCTGTATGTTTTCAGGCAGAAATGCATGCACAGAGAAGTACTTGCACAGAGATTTACTATAAGGAAAACAAAAGTGACATCTGTATGTAAGAAACCATGAAGTTTAATAATGATTCTCACTATATGAATTATGTCAACAGAGCAGCACAGTGAAATTAAGAATGACTGAAGGCAGGCTTCTATTATGTTTACTTAAAAGAAATTTTGCTACGTGATGGTAGTTGGGTTTGGAAGTTTTTCCATGTGGCTAAAAATTAGAAGAAGTGTTGCAGGATTTTGAGTATGGCCAGAATTATTTTTTTTTTCATAGTGTTTTTTTCAAATGCCATTGTACTGATTGTCTCAAAAGCTGCATCTTTCTTAGGAACAATCTGCCTAAACATGACATTTAGAACTGTTAGTAGAAGCACAGAAAGATTCTGCTATAGACAATTATAAACTGCTAATAGCATATGCTTCCTTCTTTCTGAGTTGACATAAGCACTATTTCCTTTTTCACCCTTAATAATTTCTAGGTAGTCCTGTCCCAAATGAAGAAGGATTTGTTGAATTTCGGATGGCAGGTCCTTTGAAATATATGTGGTGGTACCATGTAGTGGGACTCATCTGGATCAGTGAGTTCATCCTAGCCTGTCAGCAGATGACAGTAGCAGGGGCTGTTGTGACATACTATTTTACAAGGTAAGGACAACTTAACCAGTAAGCTCTACTGTGAGTAGCCTAGAAATGGAATTAGTAGAAATAATGAGGGACAGAGATTTTGCAGATAACACTTGATTCAGTGCTGAAAGCTGGAGGACAGTTGGATTGTATTGATTCTTTGTAAGTCATGTCAAGTCCTAAAATAATCTGTTTTAATGGTTACAGATTGTATTCTTGATAATTAGAACTTGAAATCTTGTTTGCCTTGTAACATCTGCACATTGTGTGGACATGGATGGTTGTTTACAAAACAAGATGCACCTGGAAAATCATCTGTGATGCTACTAATTAAGATTAGTAGAGATTAAAAAAATACTGAAAACAATTGTTATTCTATTTGCAAAATAGTGCCCTTTAAATTATTTACAGTGCTTTGTTAATCCTTCTTGCACAACATTGCTTAAGGTCTTGTTAGAATTATCATTTACATACCAATTCTGACAAGGTCATGTACAAGTAAAAAGCAATACAAAATAGGCGTGCATTGAATCTCCATATTGCATTGCTAGATTTGTGTACAAAATTGTATCAGGACATACTTGTGGCTCTTCTGAATGTATCTCACACTTGGCTCTTCTGAATGTATCTGCTAGCTGTTCAAGACAGTAATTGTAATGCTAATTATTAAGCAATGGTTTTACCAACCTTCATGCACAAGAGTTTTGCTTCACAGAGGTAAGAAACTGATTTCAGAATTGCAAACTTAGCGTTTGTGTTTTAGTCTCTAGTATTTGAACACTGAAATTAAGTTTGCTTAAAAATTACCTTAAGTGAAAAATAAAAATCTTATTTTAGCCATTTAGGATGCATTTTTTTCAGTAAAAAGTGGTACCAGATGCTTTGGCAGTATTTCATGAGAATAAATGGTACCTGTTTTGAAAAAGTATAGTTCTATGAAGCTTCTCTACATGTCATCCTAGATCTAGTATTTCATGATACATTCTTAAAAAAAACCAAACAACCCCATCACATCATTGTTCAGGAACTATATAAATAATTTAAATTAAGATGTTCTCAGTGTCTTTTAAAAACATATAAATACAAGTCCTGGATAAAGAGCAGCATGATTAGAGGATGTTGACAAGGTATTTAGCAGTGGTGTTTTATTTAAGAAAAGAAAACCAAGATGCTGGAGTGGCACTAGCCCCAAGAAAGAATAAAAGCATTAGTATATTAAATACACATGTAGTTCAGCTAGTGGTTTTTGGTATATGTTTTTAGCCTTTCATATGAAGAATATTCAATATAAAGATTTCTGGTGATATCCAGCAACCATACTCTATTCTTGCCAAGTGTTTTTAAGAGTCTGTTATTTAAAAAATTAGTTTAAAAATAACACAAGCAGATACTATTCAAGTGCATGTTACAGAGCACAAATGTCTGATTGGTTTGTCTTTTTAAATGAGACTGTTATCTGAACTAAATTTGACTCCTTATCTGCCCTGGTCTTTAAAACAGTATCAAAGACAAGGAATTCATTTGCTGTGCTGATAGAAATTCTGTTACTTTATTGATGATGAAATCCTCCAGTACAAAAAGTGTGATGAAATACATCTGTGAAGTTACTATAAGATGCTACAGGGATGTAATCTTGTGAATAATTAAACTAGAGTGAGTAAAGAACTAGGAAAATACAGAGAGGATAACGTCACATTAAAACTTAGCAATGTGTATGCTTCATCTGTGAGTTTATATATTTTGTGTCACCTGAGGGTGAATAAATGATTTTTGTTTTAACTGTACCCTATCATTCCATAACAGAAATTTTATTTTAAGTCAGTAAATACCCATTTCTCCCTGCTGTTGTCAGGGTTTTGGTTTGTTGGTTTTTTTGTTGGTTTTGGTTTTTTTTTAATTTCATTTTAAGGTACAGTTCTGTTTTATATATGTTCACTGTTCATTCACCATAGCCAGTTGGATTCCTTTCAACTTGGGCAATAACAGAGCTCAAGGTGTTCTGCATTACAGACTCTGCCCTCAGTTATATTTATCTCAAAAGGAGGAAGTGGTTTTGTCACCTGGCTGTAATGCTCAGACCATTTATGTGATTGTCCTCAGAGGGGAATAGAATTTGGCTTCCCCTACCCCAGCTCTAAAAGTTAATTGGAAAAAAAATATGGGGTAAACCTAATTTAATTAGGATTAAGTTATGGAGACATTGGTTTCATGGAATGAAGATTCTGCTTTTTTACCTTTTTTGAATTAAACTCACTTGAATATATCTTTCTCCCAAGGTGGGGAGATATTTGATAAACCATCAAATGTAGTTTTGCAGAAACTGCTAGATGGCAATAGCAGTAATGTAGCCAACTGCTAGTAAGACTATGCTTAAGATGTACTGATTACTTATCCTATTTGTATTAATGCATTAGACCCTAAATTGTGACTTGTATAGACTGTCAGTATGGAGTGAACAATAGACCCTGAAAGCTAATATAAGGAAAATACATTCATTTTGCACGTTGTTTTATTGAGAAAATAAAGCACTTCAAGATGATATTACATACCTACTGATGATTTTATTTTATTCTCTTTCTCTTTTCAACAGGGAGAAAAGGAATCTGCCATTTACTCCTATTCTGGCATCTGTTAATCGCCTTGTTTGTTACCACCTAGGAACAGTAGCAAAGGGGTCTTTCATTATCACCCTAGTGAAGATACCACGAATGATTCTCATGTATATTCATACACAACTCAAAGGAAAAGTAAGAGAAGTAGATTCCATTTTCTTACTGAAACTAAAGGCCTGATATGTTTACAGCTAATTTAATCCGTAAGAGGCTGAAGTCTTGTTTTGGAATATTTGGTCTTGAAAGGACCATAGGACTAAGAGGGACCACTTAAGGCACCAAGCTAAGTATCAATTACTGAAACACAAAGGAATATGGGTTTTATAAGATCTGTTGTTTTTACTCTTTATCTTCATTTTCCCACATTCTGTGCTTTCCTAGGAAAATGCTTGTGCTCGCTGTATGCTTAAAGCCTGCATCTGCTGCCTTTGGTGTCTAGAAAAGTGCCTGACCTACTTAAATCAGGTAAGACTTTTCAATATTTATGTAAGGGCTGATAATATATATATATATGCACACGTATATTTCTAGATTGCAGTCTAAAACTGGCATATAATGTATTGTACTTTATAACTGAACTTGAATGATGATGCTTTAGTCTTGTCTCCATTACTGAAATTACGCTGCAAATCACTACATTAGTCTTTGTTTACATTGCAAAGGTGAAAAATACTCATCTTTGTGAACATGGCATCTCAATTTTGTAACAATTGGTTTAGTGGCTGGCAATTCCCCCATTAATGTCCCACTGTGTCAAACTAAATCTGAGTTTCAAAGTACGTGTGCGAAGAAATGGCAGTGAAGCTTTTCTAGGTGTAGTAGTTCAGGTTCACACAATTGAAAAACTGTCCATAACATCAAACTGCCATCACCTACAAAGTAGAAAAAGACCTGCAAGCTGTGACATAATGGATGGTCAGACCACTTTGTAAAAGAAGTTCTATTGGCCTGTGGTTCCACCTCTGTTAAGTACAACTATTAATATCCCTCTAATATCTTTTTTTCATTGTTGCTCATTGTTTCATATGTGAAAATAGAGAAAATAAAATCAGAAGAAAGCATTTAAAAGAACCCACTGTGGTCCTTGAAAATTGTCCTGGCTAATCTTGAATGCAGTCTAGTGACATATCTAGAAACTACCTGTGTTGTCTTGTATGACTCCCAAAGTCTTTTGTATTTCCAGAATGATGTTGTTTTGGTTTTTTTTTTTCCAACTACTTAATTGCTGTAGTTGTGCCACTGCTCACCTCCTCCTGCAGAAAAAATTTGCAAATTCTGTTTTATTAGTTTTATGGAATAAACTTTTTAATGTGTAAGTGATGAAAAAAGGGGAGAAAAGAATAGTAATTCTCTCTGTTGCGTAGTCTTCTGTCAGCTCATACATACTGCTTGATTCGACAGCTCTCAAGGGAATCTTTGTTCACCAACATTACATGACTCATGTGGAAGCTGTATGTTTCCCCTCTGCACCCTCCCCGCCCCACAAAGTACCTGATCATTCCATGAGTAAATCTTCAATCTTCTTTTCCCAGAATGCGTATACAGCCACAGCTATCAACAGCACCAACTTCTGCACTTCTGCAAAGGATGCCTTTGTTATTCTAGTGGAAAATGCTTTGAGAGTGGCTGCCATAAACACAGTTGGGGATTTTATGCTTTTTCTAGGAAAGGTATGTCTGCTGTATACAGTTCCTATGGGCCTACAGAGCAGCAAGCTTTCCTTAGCAATCTCTTGCACCCCTAATACAAAACACCTTAAAATTCCCATTTTTTAGCATGCACTTTATAATTTCTAGCTGCATCAGGAAGCCAGTGTCCAGGAGGGGGAGGATAAACAGGTGATCCACTTACATTAAGTAGAAGTCCTTAGAAAGGAATAGCTGATGATGATGACACCTTTTGCTTTCATTTATTTTAGGGAGTCAAGAGAAAAGTGATTAGAAGCTCTTAAGTTTTTGGTTGGTTTTGTAGTTAAAACATAGAATTGTAAGGAAAGGAAGGGTTTCCTGTAAATTCTGTTTAGTAAGGGCTTTCCAGATTTATGTTGAAAATTAACACATTATTGATCACCATTTATGACAAAATTGGATTTGAAGGTTGTGCAGAAGCCTGCTATGAGAAAGCTGCCAGCTTCAGCAACTAACTTACCTGTATTCTAGAATTAAAAGGAGAGTAGAATTGCTGTGACCAGTCAGCTTTTTTGGTCTCCAACTGATGGTGATATACTGTATGGCAACTTAATCCACTGAATTATTCCTATCCTTTAAAGGATTTTGTGTCTTTGTTTGCTAAATCTGTTAATAATAATCCACTTAAAATACCTGCACCTAAGTGTTTGGTCATTGGTTGGACTAAACAGTTTACCTTATTAAATTCTGTTTCTTGTGTTAAGTCAGAGTACTGTGGGCTGAACTTTTAATCTGGTAATTCAGTGAGTAAGATGTGAGGAGAAATAAACACATAATGAAGATAGGGGTGCTTGGGAAACCATGGAATTACATAACATGGTGCTATGGAGGAGTCTGAAAAGTGTTAAGAAATGTCTCACTGAAAAGATGTCTTTCAAACAGGTGACAGAAATGTTAAAATGAACAGTGCAGCATATAAATATAGTATCAACTAAAATGGTGCTAGGCTGCCAGCCTGTCTCCTCTACTAGTCTGTACTGGTATTCACATAATACAGTAAAGCTGACATATTTTACAATTTCATGTTTAGCTGCAGTTCATAATAATAGGTTCAGAAATTATAAAAATGTTGAGTGGCCACAACAATTGTTGTAGTCCTTTTGTTATTCCCAAAGACCAAACTTGTACCCAGTAAAATACCTGTTAGGGCCTCACACATAGTGTAGTTTTGTGGAGACTGTTGTATGAAGTACCCTCACATGACTTCTGATTACTTTCCCTTGTATGGAGATGAGACAGAGATAACACAAGTTTGGAAGTTGTTTCCCCCAGCAAAATGAAAAGCGTATCATCCTTCCAAGACCTACATTCTTCCCCCACCAACCAAAAAAAATAATAGCACATTAGTTGATTGGTAGCATCAGATTCTGAGGTTTTTATAACTGACAGAACAAAGGGGTTTTTTTTAGAACATTCTGTAACACTAGAACTATGACAGCAGGATATCAATGTAATTTGCTCTGAAAAATAATTTTTTGTTTTGAAGGATGTGTTTGAAATTATTCTGATTTGCACATGGTGGAACAATGGGTAAACTGTCATTTACAGTTGGGAATGGGGGGGATCCAGGAGCTAAAGATATCATTACCACTAGCATCTGTAACCTCTAGTTCTAGCCCTGGTAGAATAAGAAGCACACAGGTTAAAAAATAAATCAAACCAAACCAAAAATATCAAAACGCTTCTGCCATTAGAGTTGTCTACTGTTTTCTTCTTCAGGTCCTGATTGTCTGCAGTACAGGTTTGGCTGGAATTATGTTGCTGAATTACCAACGAGATTACACCGTCTGGGTGCTGCCACTCATCATTGTCTGCCTCTTTGCATTCTTGGTTGCTCACTGCTTCCTTTCCATTTATGAAATGGTTGTTGATGTCCTTTTCTTATGTTTTGCCATCGATACAAAATACAATGATGGGAGCCCTGGGAGGGAATTCTACATGGATAAAGTTCTCATGGTAAGTTTCCTCTTGCTCTCTAGGTCTAAGGATATGGTTCCATAAAATGGGTATTTTGACAGTGGAATGAACTCACTAGCTAAGTGAATACGGTAATTTTTTTTACCTGGGTTACCTTGCTGTCTTGTTCATGGCTTAATCAGCAAATACTGTGATTCTGTGAGCATCAGATAAGTTATGGTGCTTCCTTACATTGTCATCACTGGTATTGTCTTTATATTTCCTAGCTGTCGGGTGAGGAATTGTCTTGCAGAGTCATACTCTTGGGTATCATTTCTTGTAAATGATACAGTGCAGAACGCAAAGAAGCAAAATAAGGGGTAAAAGGTTGGGTTTTGTACTTTCCTAAGAAGGAAGTCTCTTGGAATGTGGAAGAGAAAAAATCTTAAGAGTATTCTACATCACACACAAGCTAGTGACCACATTGGAGTTTTTCTTCTTTCAGATAGCAGCCAGAATTTGACTCTCAGTCAAATGCAGTGAAACAACAGGTTTTATTTTCTGTCCTGGAACACTAGGTCGGGGCCCTTTGCACAGTTCAGTTCTTATTTGTTTGTTCTTTCCATCATATTTGCTGATCATTGTAGCTAAAGACCCTGACATAAAAATTCTGTTCCTCAAGCCCTTCATGTGTAGGCTAGAGGAAGACTCTTATGACTTCTTAGCATAATTTTTTAATGATTATTTGTTGGACAACCCT
>JANIJG010015499.1:2615-19227 GCA_024611175.1 Megaceryle torquata | reverse complement strand
ACCCATTTCAATCCCTTTTGTGAAGGGGGCACCGCATTTCCTTACAGGAGGTGGCGCCGAGGTTAAGAGGAAATTGCAGTGATTTGTGAGGGGCTGGGGAAGAGCGGGCCAGAGGGGCTTGTCTGTGCTTGGCTCGGGTCACAAACGATGGCTGCGTGTGGAGCCTTTAACACCCGAGCCAAAGCTGATCCTCCGGAGGCTTGGCTGGAGACAACCTGTGGCCCGAGGGGTCCGGGCGAGGCCGGACCGGTCCTCATCGCTCCGCCCCGCCGCCTGGGGGCGCCCCACGCCCCCGTCCTGCCCGCGCCGCCCGTCATTGGCTGCCTCCGCCGCCGCCGCTTAGCGCGTCATTCAATGGGCTGAGGCTCCGCCAACGGCGTTGGTTACGCGGCTGCGGAGGGGCAGGGGCAGAGGCGGCGGCGGAAGCCGGGCGGGGGGCGGAGGAGGGCGGGACCGCGGCCACACCGCGGGAAGGGTGGGTCGGAGGCGAGGGGGCTGGGGGGGGGGGGGGTGTTCCGCGCGGCGCTTTCCCTCCTGTCGAGCCGGGCTGGGCTATGCGCCAGCCGCCGCCGTCGTGGAGGGGCCTGGGGGAAGCCGCGGGTCTCCCCCGCCTGTGTCTCTTTCTTCCGTACCGGAGGGCAGATGCTTCCCGGTAAGGAAGAATATCCCCGCCAGGCTGAGCAACGGGAGCGGACGGGATGGAGGTGGGCGCCGACGGCGGCACGGCTCGCAGGGGCCCGGCCGCCGGCAGCCCCGCTGTTCTTTTCCTCCTGCCGCGCAGTTCGGAAGGACCCCAACCAACCAAAACCAACCCGCACCAAACCGAAGACCGGCAGCCACAACCGGCCGTGCGCAGGCTCCTTACCTGCAGCCGGGCGCGGCGGTCTCAGCGGGCGTTGCCCGACGCTCCCATGCCCCCGGGGGGCTGCGGGCTGCCGGCAGCGCGGATCGTCGCGGCGGGCGGCCGGTGCCTACCTGGCTTCCGGCCTCCCCTCCGGCAGCAGCTCGCCGAGGTTCATCGCAGCCCGCGGCGGCCCGCTTCGACGCCGCCTTAAGACTCTTCATCGCCCCTCATCCTGCGGGATCCGCCGCCCTGGTTGAGTCCCCCCGAATAAGCATAAGCGGTGCGTGGCAGCCGGGCAGGACACCGTCTGGGGTGGTGTTTTGTTAATTACTGTTCGTGACTCTAAGCGGTCGCCTCTCTTAGGTGCCCCACGTCCCCACGTAAAGTCGGGGCGCCGTAAATCCTCAGCCCTGTCGGGAGCCGAGCTCGTCCCTCCGGGCGCTGCGAGATCGCCGTGGGCGAGCAGGCGGGCGGGCGGTGCCCGCGCCTCCTTGCCGGTTGCCGGGCTGTCCGGGCGCGCAGCTCCCGCGGCAGCAGCTTCCAGCCGCCCGCCGCGGCATGGGGACGAGGGGTGCGGGGTACCGGGGCGCCGCGCTCCTTCCGCCTCCCCGCGCCGGGAGCTGTGCAGGGGGAGGGCGCGGCGGAACGGCTCCTCTTGCGGGGTGGGCGGCCCCTCCGCCGTGGAAGAGGGAGGGGAGGGGGGGCGCGGGCGGGTCCGCGTCGGGAGGCGGGGGAGGTGGGCGCCGGAGCCGGCCCGAGGGCTGCAGGAGATGCGGTCACGGTGTGGAGAAACTGAGCCTGAGTCCAGGACCTGAAGGTCACGGAAAGTTTGTTTCAGAGACCTGGGCGGCTCCAACACTCTTGAAATTCTCAAATGTTAAGCTACTGGCGTTTTGTAGTCACGCATGCACACATGTACAGAGAGTCCAGCATATAACCCCAAAACTGAGCGAGCCAGTCTGGATTCTCAGCACAAGAAAGACGTGAAGCTATTGGAGCAGGTCCAGAGGAAGCCACAAAAATGATCAGAGGGCTGGAACACCTCTTCTATGAAGAAAGGCTGAGAGAGTTGGGGTTGTTCAGCCTGCAAAAGAGAAGGCTCAGAGGACACCTTATAGCGGCCTTCCAGTGCTTAAAGGGAGCTTATAAGAAAGATGGAGAGAGTCTTTGTACATAGGACATGTAGCAATAGGACCTGAAGCAAGCAATGTTTTTTTAACGAAAAGAGGGCAGATTTAAACTATGTATAAGGAATAAATTGTTTACAGTGAAGATGGTGAGACATTTGAACAAGTTTCCTAGAGGGGTGGTAGATGCCCCATCCCTGTAAACATTCAAGATGAGGTTGGATGGGGCTCTGAGCAACCTGATCTAGTGAAAGATGTTCCTGCTTATAGCAGGGAGTTGGACTAGATGACCTTTAAAGGTACCTTCCAATTAAACCAGAACATTCTATCTTTTATGATTCCACAATTCAGTGATTTCTTACTCTTCTCATAGGAATATAATTGTCCCATCACAAAACAAAGCACCAACCTTACTGTGGTCCTAGTGCATACTGGCATAATGCTGCTGCTGAAACCCGTATCTGGTCTGTATGTAAGAATTTGACCTCCTGCACTGTACTTGAGAAGAACAACTCAAATATACGTGTGTGAGCAGAAAAATTCATAACTGGAATGGCGAGGCAATGGCTTATTGCCATTGGTAGAGGAAAAGGCAGCAACCAGCAACAAAATGACCAAGACAGAATATAGAGTCAAACATGAATTGCCTTTTACCTGTAAAATCCACCAGAGAAGCAAAGTTCAATTTAGAATCATTAAATCATTATCATTCCTCTCCTCAATTTCCCTCCTGTGTTAGGAATTTTTTTAGTACACAAAAGTAAGCCTACATCTGGTGCAGCAAAAAATGCATCATTCAGATGTTCCACATAAGACCATGCACTATCATCTACTTAGTTCCACAGTGTGTTTTCTGGACACACTAACTTCTGTTCTTTAGATATCCAGTATGGCAGTTGCCTCATCTATTCTAGAAAAAAACACAAAGAACTTAGTCTTTCTAGACACAAAAGAGTTGCAGAAATCAGTATAAATGCATTTTAAGTCCTAAGAATCCCTCTTGAGTTTTGGCATGTAGCTTTCAAATTCCATCTCCAAGCTAAATAAATACTGTGAATGTCATTACATTCTAGACTGTAAAGCTGTGGCAAGTGTATCATCACTGAATTAACAGGAAGAATCAGGATCTGAGGTAAAGAATTTTTTTTTTGGCTTTGAAGTCTGTGAGAGGTGTAATCGTCAAAAAAGCTGTGGGAGAGAAAACTCTTCAACTGTTAGGGATAAAGTTGTCAGCATCAGAATATGGACAAGTCATATCTTATAAATGCATTAATGAAGATTCACTTTCAGAAAAAAGCTCATAACCATGCTTTCAGCTGCAGAACTTCTTTTGGGTCATGGTTTAACCCTGGTGGGCAGCTCAGTCCTAGCCGATGACTCTGTCATTATCCCACGGTGGGATGTGGGAGGGAATAGGAAGGTTAGAGGTTAGAAAAGTTGTGGTTTGAGATAAAGGCAGTGTAATAGGTAAAGCAAAAGCCATAAACACAAGCAAAGCAGAACAAGGAATTCATCACTTCCCATGGGCAGGCAGGTGTTCAGCCAACTCCAGGAAAGCCAGCCTCCATCACATGTAACGGTGACTTGAGAAGACAAACACCATCACTCCAAACAGCCCCTCCTTCTTCTTTCCACGGCATTTATCGCTGACCATGACATCATATGGTATAGAATATCCCTCTGGACAGTTGGGACCAGCTGTTCTGCACATGTCCTCTCTCAACTTATTGTGCACCCCAAGCCAACTTGCTGGTGGGGTGGGGTGAGAAGCAAAAGGCCTTGACTATGTGTAAGCACTGCTCAGCAATAACTAAAACATCCCTGTGTTATCAACACTGTCTTCAGTACAGATTCAAAACATAGTCCCATAACAGCTACTCTGAAGAAAACCCCAGCCAAACCCTGTACATTTAAAAAAATATTTGGGATTTGGTTTTTAATTACCCCAAAGAGCAAACATCTTTGAGTTCTTCTCACCACAGAGGATAGTTTCACCATGCTCAATATGCAATTATTTGGTGTTTACTTGTGTATCATCTGACCCCCTGCCCTCCCTCAGTAAAATTGCAGTGTGTAGAGACAGTTTAAATGCAGCTAGGAAGAAAGTGTCTTCACTAAAGGCTGATTGAAGACAGTAGTTGTCAGTGGTCTTACATCTCTTTCAAGGCCACATTTCACCCCCACAGAATCTGATAGCCTATAATGACAGTAGGAATAAATTATTTTGCCCAAATACAATTTTTTTGAAGAAGTTACACAGAGTAAATCTAGAAATGCTTTTGCAGATGGCAAAACAACAAAACTCTGGAAAAGGAAAGAAACATACTTTTTTATTACTTCATTTAATTACTAATTCAATTAATACTTTCCTCTAATAATTCTTCAAGCTTGAACTAGTGTGTGAAGAGTGAATTACTATGACTTTTACATTTATTTAGGGTGAATTCATTTAAGAAGTTCTAAAATGTTGCTTTCCACTCCTTGTAGTTAAAATAATAGCATTATAATTTTTACTTTCTATTTAGGACTCTACTACCTTTGGGTAAACATGTTTGCTTTAATATCTCCTCATCATAGCACATAGCTACAGAAATAATATTACTATGTACATAGTTTCTCTGTTACTGGAAGGAGAACTGTTTAAATACTCCAGTATTTAGAGGAAGTTACAGTTACAGCTCACTTAGCTGTGGTAGCCTTTTACACTTAATGTACATAATGGTATGTTCATTCTGAAAATTAATGAAATTAAAATGTCACATAGTAGGACCAAGCAGAAGTAGGACTCTGCACAATTAGAACTGGGGGGAAAAAAAAAAAAGATACAGGAGCCCAGATTGCTAGGTCTATACAGTAAATTCTTCATTGCTTGAAATTTGAGAAGATATTTCATTCAAAGAGATGTAGTAAAGTTTGAAAGGAAGTTTTTAAACTATATGATAAATAAATATGAGAATAACACAGTGACATTTTAAAATAGCATCACTAACATGATGTTCACTATCTTAATTGTAAATAATTTTTCAGACAAGCAAATGTCGATACCAACTCATATTGTTGTGTCAGCCATGTATTAACAGTAAATACACCAACAGTTCACAAGCTAAAACCACAGTACTTGGACAACAAAGCACATCCATCTCCATCATATTTTTATTTTACTGTAAATTTTTAACTTTTTGTTTGTTTTGTTGGTTTTGTTGGGGGTTTTTTGTTGTTGTTGGTTGGTTGTTTTTTGTGTGTGTGGGTTTTTTTGTGTGCGTGTGTGTTTTGTTTGTTTGTTTTTATGGAATTATAGGAATGAAAAGTATTACGGACAGAATTTGGGGTTTTTAGTTGGTATGTAGCAGATACAATTAGGGAGTTATCAGTAAAAGGTTGTCCATGATAGGGAACTTGCAGATGCTATATAGGCCTGGACAGGCCTGTAGTGACAGCATTTTTTGTAGTGTGAGGTTTCAGTTATATTTCAACAATATTTCAATTTACTGATACCTAGATTGATAGCTGTTGCACAGCAGTATGATTCCTCTGATGTCAGTCAAGTGATGCTAGGTTCTCTGGTAGCTTTTGCAGTAAATGGTTGAAAAACTTCTTTATAAACTCTAGTTATGTTGGTTAAAAATTGTTAAGCAATGGATAGGGACAGGCAGATCAAGTGAATGGTAAAGGAAATCATCCATGTCAATGATAGGTGCCATTTCAGCTGCAGTACCTGCTGCTTACACACTATTTACAAAGTGGCAGGAAAATACCTCAAAGGAACAAGGGACACAAAGTAGATTACCAGGGGGCTGTAGGGAGCACCAAGTGAGTTTCTGATACAGCTATTCCTGAAAGATAGCCTGAAGGTAAAAGGCTGTTCACATGAACAAGAACGTGTGTTGTAGGAGGGTGATGACAGCAAAATAATGGCATACTTTTTGACAATACTGAGAGTCAGTGAAGGGAAAATCAAGTATGACAGTTTGAGAAAGGGTATTATTAGAGAGAGCTGTTTTTCTTATTTTCACCATCCTTCACTAACTGAAATGCCTTGACTGTTCAGATCAGCAGTGTTTGACGGTAACTTGCATCACTGCTGCTCGTCTTGTGGTTAGTTAGCTCACAGCCTTAGAAGTTGCCTTCTCCTTTCTGCAAGAGCCAACATCAGAAGTAGAATCTTGGTAACTGTAGCACTGCTGCTCGCTCAGGAATTCAGTTGCAGAAACAGTTATCTTGACTAAGTATTTTTGGTAATTTGTATCAAGGAGTCCAAATCAAGAGCTCAAGCAAGCAAAGGTTAGCAAGCTATGCAATAGTAGTTTGTAGGAAGCACATCTAAACCATGATGCAATGATGGCCTGCAGACATAGGTCTGAACATCTGGAGAGGGGGTGGAACGGGATGAGTTTCTGTGGGTTTTGAAGAATAATTTCTCTGTTAAAACCCCTACATTTGTAATAACTAAGGATATGTATGTAAATGCACTATTGTTGAGATTTTACAGATTTCAGTATTAACCTAAGTCTTAGAATAATGGGTATTTACTTAAGTCATAGTCTTACAAATCTTATCAGTCAATTATTTTGTTTTCCAGCATAGTGTAGTGTTAAAAGCCCACAATGGATATAGAAATGGGAGCATGTCAACTGTAAATGATAAATGCTGTAAATAATAACTGTAAATGAGTAAAAATCATCAGACTTTCATAGTTTGAAATCTAAGCACCAGAGTAAATTAGGGCTGTGGATAAGAAGTAGTTGTAAGGAAAGTCTTATAGACTGGTATAAATCAGTACAACCAAACCCAAAAAGAGAAATTCAGAGGAAACTTCAAGGCTTTTTGCCTGAGTGCTAAATGCTATTGCTTCCTGAGAGCCCCCATGTTTAGTGATTTGTACTAAGATGTGTTGTTCAGTTTCAAAGTTGGGAGATGGTGTCCGTACATCCATGTGGTTTTGATTACATAGAAAGGTTTATGTCTCTTTCCCACCATGACACCATGGTTCACTGACTGATCTTAACTCTCAGGACAAGGATTTTTTCTGCTCTCTCCTTGCAGTGCCAGTATACTGCTGCACACAGCAAGTGCTCTTCTCTGCACCCTCCTTCAGACAATTTATCTCCTCCATGCCTTTAGGCCTTCCTGTTTGGGGTTGTTTTTCCGTTGTTTAGCTACTCTTCTTTGTGCCCAAGCTTCTGCTCTCTGACATATCAAAGTTTACTACTCTATCCCACGGTCCTTGCTTAAAGGATAGCTTAATGTGACATTAAATTTTCATCCTTCCCTCCTCCTTTTTTAGCTCCATCTAGTGCTGTCCTTCTCACAGTGATGAGCTGGGCTTCTCTCTCAGCTTCCCTTGTCAAGCAGCCTCATGGAGGATGGAGGGAGAGCACTGAGTTTCTGTTTATTAAACAGGATAGACTTCTTGAAGCTGAAGCCAAATGCTTCTACTTGCTGTGGGTCGACAAAGAGTGGAATAGACCATCACAGTTCCACTGATGAATATACCTGATGGGCAGGTTGACTTTGTCAGCTGTCTCCTAAAGAAGGCTTGTAGCCCAGAAGGCTGAAATCCAGTGAGAGGTATACATGTGACAAAGAAGCACTTTTGAAATGTCTTATGTTGGAAATGGTAATAAATTAACTCTTGATTTTACCACTTGGCAGAAAATCATGAATAAATTTCTGCAAATTAATTAGGACCTTGTTTAACTTCCAGCAGAAAAAATGATGAGTTCTAGAAAAGTTGATGGACTGCATTCAATTTTATGATGCAGAAAAGCAAACTGTTAATTTACAGAAATAATACCAGTGGGCTGTCATGACTTGTTCCCTACTTGTCTTCAGGTGCTGAGTATTTGTATTGGGAGAGCATGCTGACTCTGGTGCCAGTATTGGTCTTTCTTTTATTTGCTTTTGACATTTCACATGTTTGTACTGTAGTGCCTGACAAGTTATATCACAAAGTAATTGGAATAAATGCTGATTTAGAAGAAACGGAGAAAAATCAGGGTCAGCAGTGTGGGAGGGAAAGCAATGACAGGCCAAGACTCACTGAGGTATGAAGAAAACCTGCACAACAAGGGAAGCCAGGGAGTTAGTTCATGTTACGGGTCTGCCGCAGCCTCTGTGGGCCCTCAGCTGTCATAGGGAAAACAGAACCATTTCTTGTGCCAGTGAAAACAAAGATGTCACATGACTGTCATCGCTTCCTGTGCCTTTGTGCATGTCTGGTAGGTGACTGCAGCGCACTGGCTGTGGCTGCAGGGTAGGTCCAGACGGGGATTGTGTAGCTGTGTTAGCTTGATCCCATGTCTGCCTTTCCGCAGAGTTTGTTTGCTTGAGCACAACGCTGCGCTAATACTTCTGCCCATCATGTAACTCCAGACTGACTCGCATCCGGAGACCTTTGAGCACAGGACACAGAAGTGTTAAGTACACTGCCACAGCTACCCAGGGCTTTTTGGTTGCTCCTAAACCAGCTCAGCTCATTTGTATTTGGTTTATCTGAGGGGTGATCTGGATGAAGACCTGGGGGGCAAGTTCATTCTTCTTGTTACCCTGAGAGATAGAATCCTGCTTTACCTTTGTGCTCTAAAAGAGCAAAAGAGCAGTAAATTCTGTGGCACCTGGAAGTACTAACAAGTGAAGGTATTTAAAGATGTATTCTGTTGAAAAGGATGAATGAAGGAATCTGATACAGACTGTAAATGATACCACTGTAAGAAGTAGGTTAGTTTCCTCTGACTGTATGCTGTTATCTCTTTTTTTTTTCCCTCTCATTTTAATTCTATTTTCCCAGTGAAATGGTGTGAAGAGGAAGTTTTTCTTTCAACTGCATAGGATACTTCTATCAGACTGTTAATAACCCGGGAGTAATAACATGGAAACTGTTGTTGGGCATTTTCTAAGCCACTTCCACATCTATGAAGTGAAGCATAACAGAGCCACATTTTCTTTTTTATATTGTGAGCTAAAGAATTAAACAAGGAAAGAAAAATATTTCACTCTTTTCAAAATAAAAGAGGTGATGAAAACTTTACTTCATTTGCTTTCCTTCCTTAGCCAAGATTTCAAGTTTATTAAGGTATTTAAAAAAAATTAAAAAAAAAAAAAAAAGAATGCAAGAAGGATCTGTAGCAGCATGTAGTAAACATTCTCCACATGAGTCTCCCTCACTTTATTGGGGTGACTGTGGTTAGTATTGTATTATTTGGCATAGCCAACTATGAAATATTCCTCAGTTTTAAACTTCTCAGCCACTGTTGTTCATTTTATACAGAAGAACAACATTTGAAATTGAAGAACAAATTCTGTCCTTATAAGTCTGCTGCCAATCCATTGCTCAGCTGTACAAGCTCCTTCTGCCAATGAAAACTAGACCCAAATACTCATCTCTTAGCAGTGGGCTTCCCTTTACTATCTAAGTCTTGATGACACTCTTCTTGCTGTATGCTCAAAACATGTTGCAAATCTGCAGTCACTTCTTAACCTCACTAGAAAGCACATCTCTTAGGCCAGTGAACTTAACCTCCTATTAATACAGTCTATCCTGATGTACAACCTTTTTCAGAAACTTAGCAAGGTCCTCTGCAAAACTAATGAGAGATCTATCCCTTCTCAATTTCACTGGACAACTATTCCAGCATATTAAGTTAGAAAAAAATTTCCAGCTCCCAGTTTTTAGCCCTGCTTTTGCAAACACTCCCTTGATTTAAAAAGATGCCTCTCTTACCCCTTTTGGTATTCTCACACATATATTTCTGTATCAAAGTCTAACTGAGAAGTGTTTCAGAGTTCCTTGGTTTTATATGCCTGAAGGCAAGCCTGAAATCCTGAAGTGTATTGTCACTGAACGTATTGTAGTACTAAGAGTAGCCATACTGAAATAGGCTTTGAATAGTTGGTGACAGGTAATTAATGATGCTCTAGTGAGCATAAACCTTGGAGAAGCAACTCTGAGAAATCACGAGTTACATCCTGCTCCATCTCTTGAGAATCCTATAGGCCACAGACATCTTAATTCTCTCTGTAACAAACTGAAGGCAGCAAAACCAGTGTTTAGTTTTAGAGGATTTTAGCAATGAACAGGTTTTATTATTTAGTTATGTACAGTCTTACAGAATGAACAGTTGTAATTGTTCTGTATGTGAGCTGTGCAAGTAGCATAACAGCATGTAAACAAAGAGAAAAGATGCTTTCCTAATGCTCAGAATGTCAGGGCAGGTAAGTGCAGATTTAGGTTATGTTTTGCTGTATCTTATTCAGTTTCATGATGTTTGAATATTGCAGCATTAGACAAATCTGCATGATATGAATGGCTAAATAAAATCCAGTGGACAAGAATACTAGAAATCAGTTTCTATACTTGTGGCTTCTGTATTTTTGTAGCACACATCACAACCATGTATTTAGTACTACCAAAGCAAATTATTTCTATGACTATGGGACAAAGAGCGAAGTGAGCGGCTACTTTGCTCTCTGAATCCACTTTACCATCTTTAGACTCAGAGCAGTCAAACAGCCTACAGATCCCATTCTATACCAACCCCATTCAGTATACAACCTTGGGGTCTTTCTGTGAAAGTCCCCATGTTTGATTTGCCTTTGGGCTGGTACAAGAGAAGCATACGAAGTATATGGCTGCTTTCATAAGCTAACATAGCTTACAATATAGCCCAACGCTTAAAGGACATATTTAGGAGTGGGGTTAAATGTAGAGTTGAATTGGAAGTACTATGTAACTGTATTTAGAAATATGTTCTCAAAAATAAAAAAAGCTACTTTTTAAAATTTTTTTAAATGCAGAAAAGGTACATACATTAAAAAATGTTTCTTGCCTATTACTATCTCTTTCTTTTGTTTTCCTCCATAAAGAACTGTTACTTCTACTATATCTAGATTACTGAGGTTTTTAACATTTTTTTGTACAGACTTACATGTGGAACATCCAAGCCTTATGGTGCTCCCATTGAATCCAGATGCAGGGATTTGGCCTTGATTTTGTAATTGTTTCCGTTATAAACCCCTATTTCAGAGTTCAGAATTTGGTTATAAAAAATGCTTCCAGAATACAATTTGGCATCTAAGATATCAGTCAAGGAGCATTTATTACTAGTTTGATTTCAGAATGGCTTTTTGAACTTACAGATGTGTCCTGAGAGTTTTACTCATGCTTTCAGATATTTTAAAGTTTTAAAATAGCTTTGACCAGCAAATGGAAATCATCACATTGTGATGTGGAATGATAGCATCACCTTTAATTAAAAAATGCCATGAAAACCCTAAGTGGTCACTTGAGTTTTTTTCTTAAAATTAATAGTATAGTTACTTCATAACAGGCTTGCACTAAGGGTAAATTACAGCCTCACAATGCTCAAGTGAACATGTTTTCCCCTAAAGAAAGGGAAGAGGATCCAGCTTCTTCAAGCATACCAGCTACACTGTAAATAGTTAATCAGATAAGCTGCTGAATCCAGCTATAGGGTGGAATATTGGCTTCTGTCTTTCTGGGCTCACTGCAAATAAACTGAGCCAACTCCATCAAGCTTCTCTTGTATCAGCTTGTTTGAAGACTGCATGGAAGAACAGTTTCCCTGTACTTGGAGATTGTGAAAAGTTTGTAAAAAACTCCACCCAAGAGTTCTTTTATGTCCTGTAGAGTCTTAGCAGCCCAGGGGCCTTGCACTAGCTCTTTGTCAAGGGTGCAGAATTAGCCCCACACGCAATGAATATAGGTCTGTTTAGTCAGAATCACTCCTCTCTACAGTGGTAGTTTGGTAAGGTGGGTCAGGCAGATGCTGAAGGCTGCTTGGTCTGCTGAATTGCTTCCTTCTGGTCCAAACTAAGTTGCAGCTGGAACAAAGAAGGAATTTTCTGGTATTGCTGCATTTTGTCACCTCTAGCAACTGAAATAATAATAGAAAAATGCTTTTAAGCCACCTTACTGAGAATGACTAGTCAATAAACCCCTAAAATGAAAGAAGTCTCAGAGGAGATGGGCAAAGACAATGTGCCTGTGGAGCTCAGGGACTAATGCAGGGTGTGACTGACCACAGTTGTTGCAAAGAAGCTGACTTTATCTGAACACAAAACAGGAATAGAGAGTGGCCTTTGGTTTAGATAAACTGTTACCAACTGTTGAGTGGATCAAGCTCTCTCAGTTCATTAAAAGCATGTGCAAGGATTTCTGAGTTAGCCAGACCAGCACGGAGGGAGTGAATACATGTCTCAGCCTAACAGAGTATTAAAACTAGACAACTAGCAAAAGCATTTTGAAGAGAAGAATAGGCTTGAGCTGACTTCAAACCCACACATTCCTTCCCAGCAGCTGAGGATGTCCAGCGTTTTGATGGTGAGCATATTATAGAGACTGGTAATGGGAATCACACTGATGTGCTTGAACTGTATTGTTTTTGGTATATTTTGCATCACTTTGCTAAATCAGAAATCCTATGTAACATTAATTGTCTCTGAAAAAGTAAATTTGGTATGAAACATTATACTCTTCACACATGGAACATCTAAAAGAATGATCAGCGAGTGTATTTTCTTTCATAAGTGATTTTACAGAGCTTTAGGTGCATGGCTGTCTGATTTAACAGGAATGCAATATCTAAGATTTAGGAACAAAACAATCTTCTCTAAAATGGTAAACTACCTGAGCCTGGATGATGCTGTCCATAAAGTAATTAACACACTATTGTTCCTTCTTCTATTCAGAATTTTTTAACATTTTTCTGTTCTGAAATCTTGAGAATTTTCTCATGGAGGTTGTGAGAGCTGGAAAGCAATTTTGTTCAACCAGCAATAGATTTGCTGTTCATAAATAGCTTTCACAGAATAAATTTAGACACTGCTATAGTTTCATGAAGCACAGGATGAAAACCAATAATATAGTTATTACAAAATAAAAAAGAAATAATAACATTTAAAATCTATTTCTTTTAATCCATAAATATAGATTATATACTACTCTCCATCCATAAATCTCAAAGCTCTTTATAAAATTCCTGGTATTTCCATTTTACAGACGTCCAATATCCAAGGTGCATGCCAGGCCAGCAGCAGTACAAAGAATTAACATGGTCTCTTGAATGCTAGCTTAGTTGAAAATCCCTTAGACTATCTCACAAGTCTACTTAATACAGCAGGGTTTCTTTTTATACAGTACAGTGAGTGTGAAGTAAATGCTACAGGCATACTGAAACTGGGAATCTTACTAGACCATGACCAAACTTCCAAGTTTGCAGAATTTGTTCATGTAAAACAGTGAATTGAACAGGAAGAGGCAGTGAAGAACCAAATGCAGAATAAACAGAGTATAAACTTGACTACATTTTATTATGATTTTAAAGTCAGCAAATTGCAAAAAGAGCACAGGAAATCATGAGAAAGAGTTTCAGAGAGACAGGACACTTAGTGTGTGTATGCTTTTGTATTGTAGCATGAAGACAGCATTCAAACTGACTGCAATTGTTTTAATGGAATATTGCTTCACTGGAAAACATTGATTTGCTGAAGCTGTTTGCAGGAATGTAGACATGTCTGATGGATGAAAATGTCCCTCCCTGTCTCATTAGCAGAGACTTCTCTCCAAGCTACAGGATCATCAGCAGACCACCTGGAGGGATATTTCTGAGCCAAGAACATGGATATCTTGAGAGGCCTGATTTCCCCAACCTTCTTGGCTTCTTGCAGCTCACTTAATAATGTGCCATTTCTTTTAGTTATGGGGATTCTCAGAGCAATTAGGGCTCCAAAGCTTCTCAGGTTCATGGCAGTCCACCTGCAATATAAAGCTTTTGGCTACTATACACTGGGAAGGAAAAAGTTATGAAAAAACTCAATATTTTTCTTGGACTTGTAAATCCACTTCCCTGCCATGTCAAGTACCATTTCTTTGTTCAACAGATATGATCTGACTGTTATAAAACCAGTGGTTTTGGGTTGTGGTAGTGCTAGGTTTAACTTCTCTGTAGGATTCTTGTTGCTTGACATGTTATTCTGAAATGACTAAAACTTCTTTAGTTTTATCTGCAACCTTGACAAGTTTAATGCTGTTAAGTGAATTATAAAACAGAACTAAAAAGTCATGCTCTGTCATATTTAGAATACCAAAATATTTTTGCAATATTCCCATTTTTCAGGTCCTCATCTTGTGAGGGAGATGCTTGCACCCATGACTATTGCAGCTGAGCTTCCACTGTCTGAAGAAAGAAACCAAGCAAAATCAAAGCCAAACCATTGTGGATTTCAATAAGCATTGCATTTTACCATGACAAACCTGATTAGCATCACAACTTGCTTTTATTTCTTACTGAGAATATAAGAAGTTTTAGTGTTGTGATTTTAAATGAAAACAAACAAACAAAAATAACAGCAAACCAAACAAAACACAAACCAACCAAACCAAACCAACCAACAAACAAACCCCTCTCTCAGATTTCTGAACATTTGCTAGTGAAATCTTGTCCCCATTCAAGTCAACAAAAATTTCATTATGACTTCAGTACATCCAAAATCACCTTGTCTTCAGTAGAGGTTTGTGCCTGTTATGACTGAATAGCTACGATCTTCCTTTTTTGCTGGTTTTTTTTTTTCTTTTCTTTAAAAAATATAATGTGTTTCAGAGCTAATTGGCAAGACTAAGCTTGTCAAAAGACCCATGTTTGTGATATATCTGGTCAATGATCTTTCTGTGGATCTTTTATATTGCTTAATGCTGCAGTGTATGTGTAATGTTCTCAGTGATTCAATTCAGCATTTAATACAGATCTGTATAATAGAAGTGATCAGATGTATCTAGTCCAGCCTGCCCCTTTTACCTTTTTCTCTCTATTTAGGTAAAGGTTCATGTTTTTAGAAACTGTGTGTTATCTGAGAGGAAATTGGGCAATGGGGAAGCATAGGGGAGTCAGCTGCTTTCAAACACATACACAGGAAAGACAAATGACAGGAGGTGTAGCTGCGATTTTTTAACATTTAATGCTTTTTGTCAAGGGAATAGCAGCATAGGAGATATGAATAGTCCATAAATATAAAGGAAACCAAATATTAGCCAAGTATCATGAATCGTGAAGTTTAAGGATGTCATCATGTATTTTTTGAACATTGCTGAAATCTGTGGAAGAACCGAATCAACTTTTGACATATATCAAGTAGCTACTTTCTCATGGTTTCCTGTTGGATGATGTGACACTGGAATTTTGCATTCTTTCTTCCATCGTTTCAATTTCTGCCAGCACTTGGACAATGCTGCAAAACCTGTGATTTTCTTTTCCAATCTAGACTCACCTTCTCTGCAATATTTACATGCAAGCACATGTTCATTTCCCAGTTTAGGTTGTGCTTCAGTGCACTGCTGACCAGAGGTGGGAACAGCCTCTGCTGTGGCCTACGCATACTTGGCACCTTAGGTGGTGGATCAAACTCTTGTTCTTGTGCTGTGAGTACTCTGGACTGGGGAGTGGTTGGCCACGTAGTGGTGCTTCTGCTAACAGATTTCCAAGGATCACTTTTTCCTGTGCACCATTTGGGTGCTCTGAACCCCTGCTCTAGTGGAGCATTACCTAGACAAGTGTTTGGAAATGGATGGGTCCCAGGTATTGGCATCATTATGCTTAATCTTAAAACTTCATCTAATTATATAGATAAAGCTTTGAGGTCCCACTGTAATTGAATGCTATTTGTGACAAGAGTCTACATTACATGTAAATTAAGATTCTTTATTTTGATTGATACAAATGAGCCACCTCTCTGTATGCCCTGTTTTAGATTCAAGTTTGTCTTAATGCATGGAAGGTAAAGAAAAAAACAATTATCCCACAGAAAGGAACAGTGGAATATAATGAAATAGTTGTGGAGTGGCTTAAAATCCAATTTCTGTAAAATATTTTTTTTTCACTCAAATATCTAGAAATAATGCACCAGAAATTAACTACTTAAAAAGCAAACAACCATCTTAGTGATTTATGATGCCATTCCCTGATCATCAGATGGAGAGTTAAATTATCTAGATGGAATACACAGAGTTGTGGAATTACATGTTTTTTTCTTCCAAGATATATGAACTCCATGTGTTACAACTTCCTTGAGGACTGCCTTGTGGTTAGGCCACTTTGTGTTTTTTTCAGGCTTTTTTTTTTTTTTTTGTGAGGAAAGACTAATCTCCCAAAGAAAAAGCAGTTCCCTAGAATAAAGTCTGGATTTTATTAGGCACACATTACTACTGTTTACTGACATTGTTACTCTTGCAGTATAATTTTTGCACAAATTTATAAGCAATAGTGTGATACAACATCCCAAAGTGGCCTTAGAATGACTTTATAGATAGTGTTTACATATATAATTTAAAAGCAATGAGTACATAAGAAATAATATGTAAATAAGGATCAGGCCCTGTATCCACTCAAGTTAGTGGCACAATTATCAGACACTTCAATAAGTCAGATTTAAAGCCATAGACTTTCTAGTTTTGTTTTTGTTGTTTTTTGTTTGTTTGTTTGTTTGTTTGTGTTGTTGTTGTTTGGGTTTTTTTTAATAAAAATAGACATCTGATATAGCTATCATTAAAGAATAGAGTATTCCTTGCTCTCCCTTCCCTTCCCTTCCCTTCCCTTCCCTTCCCTTCCCTTCCCTTCCCTTCCCTTCCCTT
>JANIJG010015498.1:0-106807 GCA_024611175.1 Megaceryle torquata | reverse complement strand
ATCAAAAGGTGAGATTAGCACGGGGGGGGGAGGGGGGCAGGGGGGGACAGGGGGGCGATGACGACACACCAGGCCCATCCCTCCCTCCTCCTCATTTTAGTTTGCATCTCACAAAAGCAATTTGCCAGCAGAGCCTCTTTCTTCCTGCAGCCAAAACAAGGACCAGCCGAGGTACCTGGTGGTGGCTGCTCCCGAGCTGGGCAGCCAGGGCCCTGAGCACAGATGCTTGAGGAGACCCCCTGCCCCAGACCCCCAGCCAGCTGGTTCCACTTGTGAGTCTGGGGAACAAAATCTTGAACCTACATTCAGCCAGTGAACAGTAGCCTGGCCAAGCACTCCCTGTCTCAGGCCACAGCTGCAGCAGCCCCTCCACCAGCCACCGTGGTGGCTGCCAGGCCAGGGCAGACCCTCCCTGCAACCCACCCAGGGCCATCCTCACTTTGCCGAGTCAGGCACTGCCACTATAAGCAACTTTGCTAAGCGTATGCAGACAGAAATACGTATTTTTATACTCGGTAAAGGAAAGGGGAAAACTGATGAGGTTGCACAGAACCCTCCTCCAGGCAGGAGAGGCTGTGCTGGAGGAAAGTATTGCTCATAATGACACTTAAGCCCAGACACTTGAATGCTAAAGGTTAAACTTACATTCTTCAAGAAAGGGCTCCTTGCCAGCTTGAACTGTGTTGTGTGTTCACTATTGCCTCCTCCTCCTCTTCATCCACTCTCAATCCACTTTTGGTATTTGCTGAAATAACTGAGGTTGTGGGGTGGGGTTTCCCAGCCTCCACCTCCCAGTGGATGTTCTCTGTGCCAGTCCTCAGCCTTATGTCTGTCACAGGGTTAAAAAAAACCTAAAAATCAGTCTCATACCAGCACAGAAGCGATGATTTTTTTTTTTTTTTCTCTTAGCTGCAAACTAGTAAAGCTTCAATCCAGAAAAGCCCAGCCTAGGCACATTTTCTGCCCTCCAGTGATAACACAGTCCACAGCGCACCATCCTCTTAATTCCCGTCCCTAGCGGAGTAACCAGAACGTATAGTCTGACAATAAGGCTAAAAAGTTACTATGGAATTAAAACACAAATTGAAAGGCTGATATAAATATAGTAAACAATAGGGTGCAGAAATAACTTTTGGAGACTGTCATCACCAGGGCTGGAGATGAAATTGGTATCAATGCCTCCAAATGTTCAAGCCAAGGAAGGAGAAACAGGAAAATGCCCACCCAGGAGCAGCAATTTAAGATGAATTTCAGCATAATGTGAAGCAGCAGACACGCTGTTTGGATGCTGCATTTAGATCTTAATGATCAAAGAGCACCTTCTCCATATACTTTCATGCTTCTCCCCAGAGATATTTCCCATTTTAAAAAGAATGGAAATAACATTACTGGTGTGCACGCCTTCTGAAACAGCCCCTTTTACACAGTATCGCGTAGGCTTTCCATGGAGAATCAGTCTTAGGTGAAAGCAAGAAACAAGGCTCCCTACATCCCAGCAGCAGCAGGTAGAAGAGATCCAGCCTTCCAGGCTGGATTTAAGACGTTTTAAGGAGGACCATGGAAAAGAGCCAGAATGAGCGTCAGATGTCAAACGCAGTTTTTATTTGGGTTCAGAGATGATAAAAGGCTAGTGATGTTCATTTTTCCTACTTCCTGCAGCACAGGAACAGGGGGTTGCAATGCGCCGCATCCCTTTAAACAACAGCTCGCTGCAGTGTATTTCTTGGCACAGCCCTAATTGTATCTTCTGGTCCCAGTGGAAGTTCACACTTTTTAATATCTCTTATTGCTTCTGCAACTGCTGCCACTAGTCAGCAATCACCAACAGGAAGCCGTGACTCAGCAGAGCCATAACCCGCAGGCCCATGGTGGCTGGAGGAGAGGGAAGTTCCTGCAAAACACCCGCCGAGGGCTGGGGCTGGCCAGGCACTGCTGCGGGCTGCCCTGCAGGACCGGTGTTCGGTCTGACCCACGAAGGTATCTGGAGACTCGGTTCCTAATTCAGCACCTCAGCTTACACTGACACCCGGGAGATAAAGGCCCTGGTGTTGCTCCAGGCCCCAGCGCTGTAGGAGAGGCTTCCCGAAGCGGGTCCCCAAAGCGCAGGGCTGGCAGGCCAGGGCAAGAGGACAGGGGCACCAGGACCAGCCCCATGTTCAGGTGCCTGTCTGTACTCCAAAAAGCAGGGTTTTGGGTTTGTTTTTCTTTTTTTCCCCCTATTAGAGGTACAGCAGAGGAGGCAGCCGGTGACCCCTTGGCTGGGAGACACCAGCAAGACCCCATTTTCACACCAGCGGTGCCCAAGGCTCGGCCGCACCACATCTCACGTAGCATGGGGAGCGGATGATCTATTCCGAGCCTGGTTTCATCTGTTTTCTAACTGTATTTAGCAGCAAGTTTACTGCAGACTGAGCCTGCGTGAGTAAGTGTGTATGTAAGGGTTGAGGATTGGCTGCGGCAGGCAGAGGGTTTGCTGAAAGGCTTGTTAAGGAAGCACTACTGACCATGCAATCCAATTACATAATGCTTCAAAAAATAACTGTGCTGGGAGTCGTGTCTGGGCAGCGCGTTTCGGCAACAGAAAGAGGTATCAAATGTCTGTCTTCCAACCCAAAGGCTGATAGTGTATTTATGCCACAATCTGACACTGCACCTCGGCCGTAAACCGCTCTGAAGAGGAAACTTGCTTCCAGGGGAAATGTCTGCTGTTCCCTTTCAAGGCAGTGCTGCACCCTGCAGACCAACGTTATTTGAGTCCTTGTAAAATTACCACTAATCTCTGCACTCAGGATGCCTTGCGTTTTATGGGTCCTTGCTATGACGGCAGCTTTGTTTTCTAGTGGGAAAGTGCTGAGCAGGGAGAAGCAGGCACCTGGCCATCAGCACTGAGCTGTCAGGGTGTTTTCCCCAGCTTCCTATCCTTGCAGCTTCCCTCTGCCGCTCCGGACAGGACAGACATCGGGATGATGCACAGTATCATGCTAACATGCCTGGGAAAATGCCTGAAAAAAAATCCCGTCCTGCCCGGAAAGGATACAGTCCCTGTCCCAGGCAGGAGCCTGCGTGGTGCTGCACGTTCCTTCTGCTGAGATCAATGGGGAGGGAGGGGACGGGAGGCCAGGCTCCCGGCCGCAGCAGGCAGCTCAGTCCACACGTTGTGTTGGGGATGACAGGGGATTTAGAAAACCCCGTCTCCAGGCAGCGCAGGTAGTTTTTATCATAGTTACTAATTTAACTGCCAGGCTGCTCTAAAAGGCGTCACAGAAAAGGAACACTTCTAGTGAATGAGGAAAGAGCAAACTAAGATTATTCCTGGCACGCTGTGGAGCTTTCTGTACCTGAACTCGTGTTGTTCAGTTGCTGGGAACGCTTAAGCAACGTAAGCCAGCTTCTCTGTTTGCAACAAACGCCCGGAGTTTAACCTGTTCCCAGCCCAGGGAGCAGCACAGCTCCTCGCTTGGCCAACCTGGCCAGCAGCCAGGGCCCCTCCGCTGGAGAGGACCCCCCAGTGCTCCCACCCAGGGCTCTCACCAGCCTCACTGGGACTCATCCAGCAAGGGAGGGGGCGATGAGGGTCTGCTGCAACCACTGCCTGGAAAATCAACAAGCTCTACCTCCGATCTGCCAGTGCTGTCTCCCAGAGCAGGCACCCTGCTTTAGGGCTGGGACATGGGAGACACTTGGGTTTGCTCTACTCCTTTGTGTTCACCATCTCTGCTCCCAGCGCCCCACTGAAGGCCAGGGAAGCCGCCTGCAAGGACGGCAGCGGGGAGGAAAGGGTGAAGGCAGAGCTCCTCTAGCCCAGCTGCACGCTCCATCCGCTGCCTTCCTCCCATCTATTTCTAGACTGTTTACCTGGCAAGCGCACATGACCGATCCAGAAGGAAACGCTGACATCACCCGCCGCCGTGCCCCCTCCCCGCTGCCCGCCACGCTCGGCCCCTCTCCCCACCACCCTCATCCCTCTGCCTGGCCAGCCCACGGCTGCAGAGCCTCTCCCGTGCGCCGCGGGGCTGCTGCTTCCCGAGGCAGCTCAGAGACATGTTGTCCTGCTCACCGCAACAACGCGGCCTGGCCTGGCAGCCACCTCCCTCCATGCCCCGGGGCGTGCCGGTGGCTGCTGCGCCAGCAGGGATGCAACCCGTGCTCGACCCCGTGCTGACGGCTGGCAACTGTGCTGCCGACGGCGGGTGAAGCACGCGTCTCTTAACGCCAGTGTATCGTTCGTCCGGTGCGACAGGCTTAACCATATGATTCCTTTTCCTTCCCGGACGAAGCAGTTCCCCAACCCCCTTCACATCTATTGCTCAAACCCTCTCGGCCCATGGCACTGAACTTAACCGCTGTACAACAGCCGCCTCCCCACCCACCTCGCTGCCACGTCGCGTCTGTGCGGTGGAGAGCGGAGCCAGGCAAACCACGCTGCCGGTTCCTCGCCTCCTTCGCTCTCCTCCCCAGGGCCGCTCCCGGGCGCCGTCAGTGCGGAGCGTCCAGCCGGCTTCATCAGCCTCTGCCGGCAGGCCCAGGGGAGCCGGCAGCCCTGGGGACAGGCTGGGCCACGGCCGGTGGCACAGGTGCTCGCTCCTCTGGGGGTTATTTATCCCGGGAAGCCCGCAGAGGAGCTCCAGACTCGAGCTGCTCTGTGGAAGCTTTCTTGGTGCATTTGGGCAGGGAGCCAAAGTATGCAGTTTAAAGGAAATGTTTAATAAAGACACAGGAGCCTCAAACTGTTTATTTTTCCTTGCAGAAAGGTGGAGAGACGATGTCCCTGGAAACTGGCTGCCGGGCCAGGCGCAGGCCAGGAGGCCGGGGGCTGAGCCGGAGCGCAGGCTGTGGCGGCCACAGGGCTGAGAGAAGAGGCCTCTCGCTTCTCCCTTCCCTGACAGCGCCGGCCTGCGGGGCCATAAACCGTGGGGGGAAAAGGCAGCCTATTAGTAACTCTATTAAGTCTCCATTAGTTAGGTGTGAACTCATTACCCTAATATACTTGGAGGTAGGATTCCACTTGCAGGACATTAGCACTGTAATAAGCACGTTTACCACCAGAGCTAGACGCAGCGCCACAGAGGAGACTGGAGACCCACGACCCAGAGAGGCCCTTCTCACCCACACTTGCCCTGGGGCAGCTGCGCTGCTCCCGCACAGGGCTCCCTGTCCCCCACTGTGGCCTGTAAGCAGCCCCCAGAACCCCGCCTTGAGAGCCTCTCTCCCTGCAGTAGCAACAGGGAGTCACCACTCCTCTGTTCACCCAGTGAGTGGTTGTCCACAGGGAGGAACACAGCCATGAACATGTGGGACGGCGAAGATGGTGGGGATAAGGAGACAGAGGGCCTACAGCAAAAGCGGCGGGGGTCTTGGGGTGTGTAACCAAAGAGATGAGGATGATCTGGGCAGGAGCATGCTGCGTGCGGCCTGGCCGCTCACCAGGGTGCCGCTGGAGCTGCTCTCCCACCTTTGCCTGACTTGGCGCATTCAGCACATCTGTGTTCCGCAAACGGAGCTCTCTGCCGTCGTCTGCAGAGCTGTGAGCGCTGTGAGGAAGTCACAGTGAACTAAATAGTGACCTTATAGGAAATCAATAAATTAATAATAGATAGGATGCAGGAGCAGAGTTGCAACTGGGCTTGCCGAGTTAGCACAATAAGACTGGATGTAGAACTCTCTACACCACTTCAGTCAGTGTTAACATGCCAGTGTGAGCAGCCTGAGCAAGGGCTGCAGCTCTGTGGCTGGAGAAGCTCCAGCGTGTCTCTCCAGGGCTGCTGTCCTCAGGGTTTCTGGGTGCCCGGTGTGTCCTAGTGCTGTCTGAACCAAAATACCGGTGAGCAACGGTCTTGCTGAATTTTAAAAGTAAAAGATTTTGTGTTTGCGAGAAGGAAGTTGCAACCAAACTAATGAGGATACAGAAGCACAGAACGTTGCTGTTCAGAGGCAGCAGAAACAGCACGCGAGGCATACAGCCGTTAAACGAAGACCTCCCTTGCTCTCTGACAAAGGCCCTCTCAGGCAGGTACTGTTTGCCCTGCAGACTCTGCACCACCTCCTCTGTATCCTTAGTCATACTCCAAGGCTGCACTAAAGCACAGTCCATGCAGAACTCTTCCCAAAACTAATTTTGAAGCCCATTTATTCCTAAATAGGGCTAAACTGTACACGAACCCTGAAAAAAAAACTGGCCAAGAGCACAGAAGTATGATTTTAAAAATTATTTCAGGAGGAAGCATGATCCTGTTTCTAAGATCCTTGGCCAAAAAGAGTATGAAATTAATGGTATTAAGTGCCTAAAAATACTCCTGAGGATCTGGGACTTGGAACAAGGGCCTGGCTTCTATTCCTAGCTCTGCCACAGACTTGCTGTCTGCACTGAAGGACCAGCCAGAAGTGCCCAAATGCTAAGGCATATAGGGGTGGACTTCAAATCTCACTCCTCCACTTTTTGTCCTATTTCCCAGCCTGTTGACTGGGAGTGACAGAAACTGGCCGTGAGGGAGCAGAGCACCTCAGGCGCGATGTGGTTCCAGACGCGCAGCTAACGGCTATGTGCAGCACCATGAAACCGCATCCATCTGCAGTGCACCACTGATCGTGCTCGCTTGCCCTTTTCTTCCTTTCCTATTTCTGTGGAATTAACTCTTACAGTTCAAAAAGTCATCAGGTCCGACCAGTTATGATTAAAAAATTAACTGCTGGGAAGGTGTGCTCTCCCTCTCAGCAAAGGCAGCACCTCCTTGCACTGGCCTCCTGGTCGGTGGCAACTTTTCTAATGTAAGGATGTTGAAGTCCAATACCATGCAAAATTCAGTAGTAAACATGTATCTTTATCCCACCAAACAGGAGAGATAGGCACCCCAAAAATACAGTCCTTAACTTGCTTCTACCCCTGGAAAATCCTGCAATATTCACCTTTTCATACATTATCTAGGAAAACTATTTCATCATTTAAAGATGATTTTATGGGTCCTTCTCACCCTGCTTTAATGTTATCCTATTAACTACGGTAGCCATTTCTAGGTGAAATGCAATACAAAAATGGACTTAAACTGTGAAAGTTTCTAAAATTTGAACAACTACCTGGCTGTGGGATGCAGAATGATAAAATAAAAGCCCATCAGCAAAACCTGAGCTGAACTTACCGGTGGCTTTTCTACTTAGGAAAAAGGGACATCCCAAAGCTAATTTGATAGGATCTGAAATCCCTGTAATTCCCTCTGTGTCTCAGCCATGAAATAACTTTTGGCATAGTAATTTAAACTGTTAAACAGAAGATTCAACATAGCACTTTTCAGTGATAAACAGGAAAGCTTATGCCCCAGAGTTGCTCTGAAGACAGCATGGGCCAACAAGATGGGACAAAATCCCACAGAATGAGCTCTGTACAGATCCCAGCCTCTGCCGGGTTTCTTCATCAGTAACAATACGCCCAGAGAAATAAAAAGACAGGCAGTGAAAAGCTCTGGTCCCTCTGCAGAAGGGAAAGAAAGATACTGACGTTTCCACGTGTGACTCTGTCTGATGAAATTAAGTATTCAAATGACTTCTGTTTACATAGTATTTTGAGAAATAATGCTAATTTGCAGAATTGGCATCTAGGGTACAAGTATACATACCCTGGGAGAGCACTTACAGAGCCTTTGTGAAGCTAAGTAATAAACGCTTTGTCTTCACCACACTATTTATGGGTTGCTTGGGGGCATCCTGCTCTCTTTCTGCCCCTACCTGGGCATAAAATTATTGCAGAACTAGGTTTTAATAAGACCAACAGTAAATCTGAATGACCACACATGCACAGCTATTCCCACTCCCCTGATCTCCAGCATTAATTATAAAGTGGAACTGTTTATACAGTACATACCACTTTCCTGACTTCTTTCTTGTTTATGTCTAAACCTTTATGGACTTAAAACTTTGGAATTTGCTTTTGGAATAAAACTGCAATTGAAGTGGCAATAACTGTGCTAGAAAACAACTCTGCTATTGCTCCCCCGGTCCTGTGGTCACGGCAGGTTTGCGTCTGCACTGGAACCCTCTCCCGTTCAAGCGTGTTGTTTCAGGTCATCTCCTTGCTGTCCCATCTGGATGTCTCGTTAGAAACTCCAGCTCTAGACAGCTTAGAGTCAAGGCTCCAGTTTTTCCTCCCGAGTCCTTTTCTCTCCTCTCTACTCTCCACCATGTCTCAGCCCACTATGAGTGTCCCCGCATCCTGGTCGGGGGGCTGTGGTGCTCCCTCAGGTCTTACTGCCCGGATGTGATTCAGGCTGTCCCTCCATCTTTCACAGTGCATTGAAATGGAGCCTCTGGGCTACTCCAGACAAAACCCTTGCCCGTGCCCCCAGGAACTCCCCCTCCTCCAAACTTTCCTGAAAGAGAAATTTTTCTTCTACAGTAGGTTATTACAAACCCGAGAGGCTTCCATCTGATGGCAGACACATGTGCGGATACCACAGTAAAGTAACTCCCGCTCCGCAAGCACTAAATTATTCCTCATCGCGCTGGCCTGACGACTTGTTTCGTCAGGCTGTCACACTATAAATTAATATGTTGGCTGTTTGGGGCTGAGAACTCTTTTCTCTATTTGTTCAGTAAAACAGATACTGTACACCCTGGGCACCATATAAAAATAATAAATTTCTGTAGTACACAGGCGAGGTATTATTCTTGTCTTTCCTTCCCTTTATTTTATCCCCTCCAACCTTTGCCTTTCCTCTGATCAATTCATCTTCCGTTTACCTTCTATTTCTGTCTGCAGGTTTTACTCTAATACATATTGCTCTAATATTCCAACCATGCCACCTGCTCCAGGAGTACAGGCTTTGATAATGTGAAGAAGAAGGAATCAGCAAAAACTCAGTGAGAGGAGAAGAAATAATTACTGAAGAAAATTAACAAAAAGGAACTGAGCCTCTACCTGGTGCTGTCTCTTACGCCGACTTGGACGCCTTCTAATTTCTGCCAGACTCTCTTTACTCTTCACATCCCACCAGGAAACGTGGAGACTTGACGGCCAGAGGAATCAAATGGATTTCTCAGTGTAGATGGGTTGGGGTGGATTCATGAGTGTTTGACCCAATCTCCCTTGGAGGTTAAAATGTCTTTTAATTCTGGTGGGCTGTGTCGGGATGGGAATGAATAAACTCTCTCTTCATTTTTGTGTCCAGCTAGTGGAAGCTGCACAGGCTGTATGTTAAGTCTGTCCAAATTCCTTTCCTCCTTGGCAAGGTTCTCCTACCTAGAAAAAGAAGAATTAAAAAGAAGACTGTGTTTGGCTTCTTACAACTTCAGTTCTGCCCCGTGTTTGTACATTCCACTTTCCAGGGAATGCTTCTGACCTCAGTTTTAACACATAGCCCCCCCCAAAGCATCCTCATAATAATGGTGAGTAATTACTCATGGCAATACTTAGGGCATCATATTTTAAAAGTATCACGTCATCTTAACTAAAAAAAAAAAAAAATCAACTGAATTTACTGTTTGTTCTTTTAAAAAAATAAACAAGTAAAGAAGCAAAATTTAAATATTTATTGAAAAACTAAATATTGTAGCCTTGTGCCGTTATTGGCAAGAGATGCTGTGCAAATAAATCCACCACGAGCTGTTGCTTCCTACATATTGTCACCCTGGCCCCTCAGGGCACCGCGCCGTGCCAGAGCCAACCCTCGCAGAGCTGCCTGTGTCTCCGCTCACGGCAGCTCTGGACCCTGCCCCACCACAGCTCTGCTTTTCCTGGCACGTCCCTTGCTCAGGTACATGTTGGGCCCTCACTGTTCTTCCCTCTCCTCTCACGGTAGGGTCTGTGATGTCACCGGCACACAACTCTAGTGAGAATTTACAAATGTCAATCAAATGCTTTGGCAGGAGCACGGCTCGACGGACCCGGGACAGAACGAGACGCTTTCCTCGTACTCCTGACCTCTCCGCAATGGTCAGTGCGGTAGGCAGTGCCTTTTCGGGGTCTGGGCATCAGCTTGGCTGTTACCAAAGAGGAAGGACATCACCAGAGCCGGGCGTGTGGAAGAGCTTTTGGGCCTCCATCGGCTCCCGGGCAGGCTCAGCAGGTGACGTTGGACTGCGGGGAGGGGGAAGGTTTCCAGCTTCTGGCATCTGATCTCCAACCCTCTTATTCCGCGTGGCCGTGCATTAGTGATGGGCAGTGCTAGCAGATGGCAAAGTTCGAGCCGGGCTAATTAAACATACTGAGCTAATAACCTTCCATTTTGGGACTGGTATAATTCATAATTTAATGTATTGCTGCTGAGACATTAACCTTTCAACAACTGGCACGGTGCCCACAGCAGCCTGAGTGCTGACCATCTTTCAGGAAAATGAGTATTATTGTTAAAACAGGTATAAATCATTCATGGCTTCAGCTTTCGTGTCAAACCATACATGAAAATAAGTAGTAGGCTGGGTAATTTATTTACCTTTTGGTGGTTATTCTTATGATTTCATGATCATATTCTGTGATTCATAAACATTGGCCAAATGCCATTTTGTTCTCGTTTTACCTTTTCAATATTGCAGTGGTTATTCTGATTTTCATCCTTAACAAGTTCAAGACCAGTGCAGAATTGCTTGATCCAGGCACAAATATAATCTCATTTCAAGGAGAAAAAGCTTATTTTAAGCTAATTCCACAGTATTAACACAATTATTGAGACTCCCAGATTGTTACATTTTTGTGTTTTGCTAAAAGAAATGTTTCTCTGAAAGCTCGTGTATAAACAGAGATTCAAAGACTTTTCAAAACTAAAGCATATAGTATATGCCACTGTACGAATAGTTTCTGATTGAAAATGAAATGGGTGACTGCAAAGAGGAGACTGTAAAAAGCTGGAAATTTCTCAGCCGTCCTGCAAAGCAAGATGTCTAACTCCAAACACCTGGTCCCTGGAATGGTATTACAGACCCGGGAGACCCTGACACTGACTTTCGGGATACTGCTGGCTGATCACGTATTTTGTATCCCAAACTCCCTCTGCAGCGCATTTCCTTTTCTAGTGAAAAGAGAATCCAAGCTAACATCTCACCAGGCATTGCACCGCAAAGCTTGCCTGTTGCTACACTAGTGGTAATGCCTTTCGGAACGCTCCATCGATTCCAGCTCCTCCTCATATGGGCAATGAGTAAGAAGTGCTGAGATAAACCTAATACAGACTCATTATCTACCCTATGTAGCAAAAGTCTGCAGAGGTTTTGGATTGAAAGCCTACGGTCGGTTCTCAGTATTTATCGCTGGCACGTACGCAGGCAAACGGTAATGGAAAACACTACGAAGCTAAAATAAATTAAAAGCCAAAGTAACTGAGAGTAAACTCATAAACTCTGTATTGACCAAACGCAGACTGACCACAAACTGGGATGAAAAGAGTGCAGGTGAGACCAGCTCACTATTCAATGGTGACACATCTGCAGAGGCCCCAGATGTACAGCCGGTTCCAGCCACCATCACTAGACAGACCCACTGGAAACAAATCCAGTCACATTTATGCAGCAAATTCTGCCACAGTTCACAGATAGGGCCAGACACAGAACAACACAATGGTTCACAATGTGTACTGATTACAGCAATATTTTACCCACCCACACCTGTACCTCTGAGAAATTACCATAATTTATGTCTTGAAGATATGAAACAACATCCTGAAAGCTAAGACTCACCACAGCATTCACCTGTTCTCAGGTACCCACTATAGTACTAGAAAAAATGACTTCTCTTTGTTCTTTACAACCTCAAATGGAGGAGTGAGTTCTTAGTGCTTTTTGAAAGGAAACCTGAAAACATCCAGTCTGGAGATGATTTTCAGAAAAAGACTCTTCCAAGAGATGCTTCACCAGCCTTCTGGGTTTTTTGGTTAGTTTCATTTGGTTGGGTTTTTTTCCCTTAGCTAGAATTTATCTCATTTGCAGTGTCATGTGAACAACAAATCCTCAGTGTAACAACCTACCTCATGCCTGACAGTAGCATTTATACTGCAGGTTCAACTCACATGCAGGGAAATCTTCCAGCATGCTCAAACTGGAACTTCCCACTAGATGGACAACAGCATGAAGAACTTCTTCACTTTAGAAAATGAGGAGGGTCCCCTCTCTCTGCCCTCAAATCCTCCGACTGTTCACACAGATGTAACTGCTCTTCATCTCCAGTTCGCCCATCCACTCTGAACCAGAACCACACCGAATCACAGAGTGTTAGGGATTGGAATGGACCTCAAAAGATCATCCAGTCCAATCCCCCTGCCAGAGCAGGATCACCTAGATGAGGTCACACAGGAGCACGTCCAGGTGGAACGCAACCAGGCTGGCATCTCAGCCATGATCCTCTCTGCTTTGTGGTTCTGCAACCGGCGTGCCCAGGGGGTGAGTCGGCAGCAGCCTGGCAGCAAACCTGCACCAGGGACTGGGCTTGGAGTTGTGCTGCAAAATCCACCCCGCCAGTCCTAGGGAGAAGAGCACTGGCCTTCTGTGAACCCATGATTGTAGAATTTGCATTTTATTGTATTACTGCTCAGAAATTTCTGCTTCGGTAAAAATAGTACCACAACCTCTCTTTTCTCTTACTTTTCACAGCTACAGATACACCCTTGCTTACATCAGCAGTGCATAAACTGGTGTCTGCTGGAGTCTGCAGCATGAGCCTGTTGTGCCTCTCAGTGCAAGACCCATAGTGGTCTCTGACCAGTAAAGTTGGAATTTTCCTGCCAGTTCTCCTTCAGAAGAAGCTAGGAGGAAGCTCACACATTGTAAATGGTTTAATAAAGATCACTTCCTATCTCTTCTAATCAAATGGTGAACAAAGATGTCTAACACTCAATCTAAAGAGGAAATTGTATTTCTGTCTTTGAAGACACATTAAAGATAAATCTAAAAGAAATCCTAAGTGGATGATGAACTAATCCATTCACAGGATTCCTATTTTTGAAGAAGTTAACTAAGAAATCAGGAGGAAGCTGTTTGTAAGCATGTCTGTCCACATTTAGTGCTCAAGAGAATGCCAAGACCAGGACATTCAGGAGGCATAAGAGAATAAGGGAGCAACATTAGCATGTTAGTTTTCTGCCTCTCTTCAGTGTTCTACGTGGTCACTCACAGGACCATGTGAACAGTGCCAGAACAACTGAAACATAAAGCATTTCAGCCCACTTATGGGGACACCACTCAGAACCCCCTGAGAACAGCAATTATTTGAGAAGCTAAGGTTCCTCTGGATACCTTCTTCATACTGGAAACATACAGGGTTAGCCCCTAAACAGCTATTGTTACATTGATAATGGTAGAGCAGACAACCTCTCCCCACTGCAAGCGATGATCTGTCTCTCTTAATCCATACCTGCATTACCTGTGGCCCTGGACTGAGCTGTGCACCCACACTGTGGGCTTTGAGAAGTGTCACTGGACCAGTTGCACCTGGATCAAAAGCTCAGCAGCTCCCTTTCCCATGGATGGCACAGTGTCCCAGCATTTCACTCCCTCTGCTGGCTCCACTCCATACATCAAATGAAGTTTTTCAAGACTTTAATTTTGTTTAAAATGGGGATATCTAAAAGTTTACCTCAATCTTCAGGCTCCTGGGACTGCTGAGCTCTTCTCTCCTTAACAGTCTCTGTGGCTGGCACGGACAGAGCCCTCCTGGCTCCTGTGCCAGGCCATGGCATTCCATCCAGGCTCAGCACAAGCACACAGGAGCACCACCAGTACCCCCAGTTGTGAGTCCTGAGTGGGAAGCATGCAGCTCTGATCTAGGCTTACTGCCCCCACCTCCACAAGAGAGCAACAGCTCCAAAACCGTTGGCTGCAGAAGCCTTGTGCACCTACAGGTGACAGCATCGTGGCCAAGCGCCATGGCGAGCCATACCCATGCTGCCAGCGCCTGCTGGATTTATCTACCTTCCAGAGAAAGCAAGAGGATATTAAAGTGTCTCTTCTGGACACTGCTCTACAGCATGCTCCCGGAGCTTCGGCCCAATTCCACGTGCTGTTGATCATTCCTGTTGGCATGGCACTCACTTTGGTGAACGGGAAGTGCCTGCTCTCTCTCCTAGGAATAATTAAGGAGGACTTCTGCTTCAACTGTAGCAATACCTCTCCTGTTTCTTGCTGTTTCCTCAGTACTATCTTTACTTCTGCACCACCAACAGCACAACAGTATCAATACTAGTTTTGAGCTGGTCAGAAGAGGTGGTGTTGGAAGACAGGAGCTGTTCCTTGTCAGCAGAGCAGCAGACATTGTAACTGCCAACTTCTCCAGCTCTTTCTCCTAGCCAGCCAGCATCGGTTTCATCCTATTGGGATTAATCCTCAGCCGGGCAGGGGAAGTTCTGGTGGACACGTGGTGGAGACGCAGGCCGTAAGACACTCACCACGGCAGGGTTAGCTACCCATGGTTGCTGGAAAGGGAGGACTTGCAGTAGCCAATAATGTAAAAAAAATTATCCTCTTTATACTCATCTCAGAAAGCATGGACTACCGCTACTCAGAGGTCAGTCTGCTCAACCTGCCCTGCCCTGGAAACCCACTGAGGCTACTGAAGGGTCAAGAAATTCAAAACAGACAACCAATCTTACAGGTGCATGAGAAATTTTTTCTTCTTGGCTTCTTGTCTCATCATAGTATTTGCTTTCTCGCTGTAGTTCTCTGTTGAAAAGGAAACGTGCTACAGTCACAGATCTCTTCTCCACATACAGACACATGTTCTGCCAGGGGAAATGGCCTTCAAATATGTTCTTTGGAAAAAAAAAAAAAAAGAAGAAGAACCACTCCCTTTAACTCCGTAACACTTTTAGAAACACACCTTTTAAGTTTCAAGTAACAGGAACGTTAACAATCAGTGGGTGCGTGTCAGCGTTGCCATGGCTCTGTGTAAAGACCTGCAAAGTCAGGTGCTTCCTCCACACTCTCAGGGAGGCCGTGAGGAATATCCCCCCTCTTGGGCAACACTCACTGATGCAGCAGGCAGCTTCTTAGGCAATTTTTTGCTTTCCAGTTGCCACGTGACTTTCTATGGCAAGAATTACTCAATGTGCAGTTCCTGTCTGAAACGTCCCATCCGAAGTATTCAAAACAAGTTTCAAGCAAACCACACATCTCAAGCTTTTGCATGCAGGCAGATACAATGGTTACTTTACAAGTGGGAAAGCTGAGGTAATTTTTTTTGTTGCTTTTTTAAAGGGGAGAAGATGCTGCAAGTGTGCAGGCACCGAATCTCCTCGGTCAATGTCTAAAGCTAGGAAGAAGCACTGGAAAAAAACCCAGGTATGATAGAGGCTGTATATTTGGGCATAAATCCCCCTTTTGCCAGGCACACATCCCTCCTGCTGCAGAAACTACGTCTTGTACCTCACTGTTTGAACTCAAACCCTCACCTGCAGTTAATTTAGATCTCAGATGCTCAGTATTTCTTCCACGGTTACAGACCAGGCTGTGTACCCCAAACCAAAGCAAGAGCTGCTTTCTTCGCTGTGGTTATAAGGGAGTTAAAGTTCAGGTTTCTAATTGCTCTCTTGAGGTCTTATTACTTGTTGATTAGGTCCTTTTGGGAACAGCATCAAACCTATAATAATAAACACTCATTTCACTGGAAAGTTTGTAGCTGCCATAGCAGCCCTGGGGCCCTTCTGCCTCTGTAGCCAGCACAGGTGAAAAACAACCAGAAAAGGGGTTTGGAACTTCTCCGAGGGGCTTTCAAGGGATGGATGTGTCTGATCTACTGGCTTTTTTTGCAGTTGAGTTCAGAACTGTGTCTTCCCCTTTGGTAAAGGCACTTGGTTCCTGTGTGCTCCTCTTGGTTCCTGGGTGCCCCTCTAGGTCTGTATGTGTTCCTCTTGGTTTGTGTGTGCTCCTCTTGGTTCCTGTGTGCCCCTCTAGGTTTGTACATGTTCCTCTTGGTTTGTACACGTTCCTCTTGGTTTGTGTGTGCTCCTCTTGGTTCCTGGGTGTTCCTCTTGGTTTCTGTGTGTTCCTCTTGGTTCCTGGCTGCTCCTCCTGGCTTGTGTGCTGTAGCATCAGGTCTGGTTCCGGAGTGTGGTCGTGAAACGAGTGTCTCTGCGCAAAGACATCTGTTAGGATTCCTCCTGAATGGCTGCTCCTTCCCTAAATGCTGGCAGTTTGGGGACAGCAGCACGTACAGGAGAAGCAAGATTGCCAGCACACTGCTGTTTGCTGGTCAGTTTTTGGCAGCTCCTCCCACTGACATTCACAGCACTTTATCTCCGTGTTACCTGATGGCATCTCAACAGGACGGGTGCCTCAGCAAAATCATCTGGTGTGTCAGGATGCTGGAGGTTTGCTGGCATTGATAGTTTCTTGGCTGTACCCCTTGGAGCAGTGGGCCTCCTCCTGAGGGTGCCCTGTGGCTCCCAGACAGCCCCACAGCAGCCATGGGCTGACTTGGCTGGAGGCCAGGGACGCTGTGTCCCGCTGGAGCACGTGGGGCTCACAGGGACACGGCCCCCAGACACCAACTGCAACACAAGAGGGTCTGCTGGTAAGAAGCTGTGATGGGGCAGACACGAGACGCCTCTGGCCCAGCTGGTCATCCCATCCCGCTTCTGATCAGCACTCACGTTCTGAACTTTCCAAACCACCCAGCTGTCCCAGTGTAATTTTCAGTCTAGGTTAGTCTAGAATAGTCCAAGGTGTAATTTTCAGCCTAGGTTCTTCAAAAGCATTTGAACCGCATCATTTTTATAGGCTGGATTTCAGAAGGGGAGAGGAAAAGAACATGGTCTCGTACAATCTCAGGCAGGAGAGAGGTTGCCGTGAGTCTCTGATCTCTGCGAGTATTTGAAGAAGGGCACTGGGTCTCCTTGAAACCCCTCCATAATGAATTAGCCTGAAGTAAAAGTAGGTGTTTATCTCAAGCCGTTGCCTCAAATAGCCAGGTACCTGTTGGAAGAAGGGTCTGATCGATGCAAACTAAGGCAGCCATGCGTGAGCTGTTACACAGTGGTTAGTATTGATCAGAGCTAACGGCTGCCGATAGGAATGTGGGGCGGACTGACAGGCGGAGAAGAGGGAAGGAGGAAACGGCCTTCGCTGGTGGCAGACGTACAGAGGAAAGCCGATAAAAAGTCAATTCCACTTAACTGAATGGCTGCTAACTAAATATTTTTGGGGCCAGAGCCTTCCCAGATAGCAGCTGGAGCATCTCTACTCCGGAACTGAGACATCAAGCAAGCATGGCATCGACGGCCGAGATAAGAGACGCCCGTGACGGCTGGCAGAGCAGGAGAGCCTGACGAGCCTGCACGCCAGCCCCGCACGCTGGCCCTGCCACCCAGCCTGCACATCCGCCACGTGCTCATCCTCATGCACCAGCCCCACACACCATCCCCGTGTGCCAGCCCAGCCTGCACGTTGGCCACGTGCTTGTCCCCACGCACTGTCCCCGCACACCAGCCCTGCTGTGGCAAATGCCACCAGCACCACCAGCTCTTCACGATGGGGAATGAGAACAGTGTGGGAAGGGTTCATGGAGCAAAGACGGTCGGTACTACAGAGAAAGCAGTGATTTCATTTCAGACCCTTTCCCCTGAGACTCCACCAAGGACCAGTGTGAGAGTTACTTGCTTAGCATGGGGAAGCAACACAGATTTTCCATCCCCAGCCTTTGCTGGCTGAGACACTTCTTGTGCCAGTGTGGGACCAGGAACTGCCACAGTCCAAGTCTGGAACGTACGTAAAGTTTCAAGAATACGGCTCACCTAAAGTAGTTTAAAAAAAGCTGGTGAGATGCTGTGTGGGCTCATTTGGGTGGCAGTACTATTTCTGCCTGATACCATCGTGTTCATGCTCCCATTTTCCAGTCCAGAGGTGTCTCTGCATCAGGAAAGACTCTGGAATTCAACGTACATACATAACAGTTCTCTACGTGGTGCACCATGTCATGAGCTCGCACTGCATGCTCAGAAACACGGTGGCATCACCCCATGTTGGGAGTAGATGGGGGAACTCTCCTGTATCCATCAGCTTCCTCCTCAGCACATCAGGACAGCTTTTGGTTGTCATCCTCTCTGCCTGCACTTGCGCTGCTTTGGGAGCTGTTCCACTGAACAGTTATACACGGTATGAGAACACAATGTGCTCCACAATTGCTCCTCCCAGGCCCAGTGCTCAGACTGTGTTTCAGGCCAACTTTTAGTGGAGGGGATCAGTGCTTGAGGCACCTAACAGAAAGCAATTCTCCAACAGTTTGATTAATAGTTTCATAGTCATAGCTTCAGTTCAGGTTCAACCTTTTAAACGTTTTATTATTTTACAGAGTAATAAATCAGGACAGCAGGAAAAGGCAGATGTAGGAATGTCCCTGTCTACCCATCTGTTCATGAAGACAGTGGGTCACAGGATAATGGTTTCCAGGGTTTGGGCAGCTGATATTAGAAAATCTACTGGAGAGACGTTTGTAACGGAGCCAGCAATGCCCCGAGGAAGGAAGAGGAAGCTGGAAGCTGTTCAGTGTGTCCTACAGAGCTGGAGCACCAACAAGGAAAGGAGCAGGTTGGGGTCCAAGGGAGCTAACTGGGATGAGATGTCTCCTTGCAGAGTGCAGGAGGAAAGGCAGCTGTGCCACACTGCCAACCAGCCTGGAGAAAAGTGGGATGCTGCCCCTTCCCATGGAGTAAACAAAGCTGTTCCTGTCCTTTCAGCACCAGCGGTGGCTGAATCAAGCTCACCACGTAGGTTGGTATTAGGGTGATGGAATACTGCTCATCATCGCAGGAGACCTCAGCTTAAAGACAGAAAAGCCAAGTCACGTAGGTCCAGTGCAGACATCAAAGAGGAGAAGGCAGAAGCTTTACAGTTCCGTTTGTGGAAAATTAGATAGATGATACAGATGGAAGAAAGTCTGGAGATGTCTTTATGAGATTAAAGAACAAGAGAAATAAGTGTAGAGGTTCAATCTCTGATGAAGCTGATGGAGAGATGACGGGAACATGAAATTACATAGGAAGGGGAAGGACTGGTGGTGGTAAACTTGGAAGCTTGATTTGTTAGGAAGGAGGGGTGGAGAAAGAACACGGGATCTGAAGGGACAAACCAAATACTACAGACGAGCGTTATGGCAGCGTACTCGATATGGACTGAAGTGTGTGGGACACGAAAGAAGCGACTCTGCTAATCAGAGCTAGAGATGACGGAGCCTTGGAAAAGAGGTTTTGCTGTTTGAACAGACGTTGATCAAATCATTCCGAGACTGCAAAGGGTAAGGGAAAAACTGGAACTCTGGATTGGTCATATTAAGTTAAAAACCTCATGGAAAAGTAAGAAAAATCTAATGAACGTACTTTGCTTCTCGTATCAAGTGGTTTGTTACGTGCAATGCAAATTTAGGGATAGCACATATAGATGCAAATAAATTCATGTGCAACACAGCAAGAACAAGTCAGACTAATGTTTGAAATTTTTGCCCTGTATTTATAGCTCACTTCTTGCACTGTAGAGCAAAGCAAGTTTTATATAGAACAAACACTTCACTGTTTTCCATCTTACTTTAATAGGGTTTAATTTTACTTTTAAATTTTAATTGGTTCCCTGACGGGGCCTGGCAGTCCTAGTGCACGGGCAGTGGACTTTACAAATGATGTGCTGTTGTAACTTAAAGACCATTAAAAGAGGTGTAAGTCACAAATGGAGGACCTGATTATCAAAATATTGTCATCAGCTGGACTTTTCCTATTAATGTATTTCTATTTGCATATGTTGATGTTTGAGGAATTTCTAAAGCAAAGCTCTTGTCCTCATTTCTATCACGGGCTGACTTGCGCTGTTAAAGGTATTTGGTTTTCATGCCTCTTCTGCGAGCCTGGGCCACAAACGTTAACAGTGCGCATTCACCTTCCGAAATCCTACAATTTTATACACGTGCTTTTCAGAGATAATGCTTTGAAGCCTTATACTTACTTTTATACTCATTTAAATACAAGCTAAATGTGAGGTTTAGGCCACTTTCTGACAGCGAACCTGTAACAACAAAGCGAAGGCACCGGCATAGCTAGAAATGTGTCTTCAGCACGCACGTACCACTCGCCAGACCACCGGTAAGATGATTTAGTGAAGAAATCAGTTCTATGTTCAGTAAGTTTTCCCGCTAAACAGCGTGCAGTTCGAAACTGGATTGAAAACCACATGTTAAGCTCAGCCCATTTTATTCTGCTTTCTTACCAGGCTGCATCCCTACACTGTGTTATATTGTTGTGTTTTAAAGCTGACATTGTAAAGGAAAAACTAATGAAATCTATTAGACTTACAATACAAAAGAGGAGAGATTTCTAAGAAATACTGCACAAAAAAGCACAGATTAAAAAATGGAAGGAGCAGAGAACAGCATCTATGTGCGACAAAAAGATAAATACAAAAAGCTCAGCTTTCTCTTATAAGACACCCACAGTCTCCATCTGTCATCTCAACCCTTCCTCTCCCAACTGTTCTTAAATTAAATGAATGCTTCTAATGGCAGATTTTCTCATGAAAGCTTACGAGAATTCATCCAAAGACAAATTAAAACAAGGCAGTGTGATCATGTAATTCACCTCGCTAACAGGTTGCCCGGTTTCACTGTTCACATTTACAACCGAAAAAAAAAGCAACGAGATACCCAAATAGAGAAAAAAGCAACTGAAGAGCAAACCTTTCACTGACTGAAGCTGATAGAGATGCAGGATCTCTCTCTCCACAACCATTCTTACAGTTGTGTTGCTGAGACTAAAGGTTATTTTAGTCCGTATGAGAAACTACTGTACACATCTGATTTAATGATTCTGTTCTCTGTAGGCCTTGAAGCTTGAACATGTCCAAAGGGATCAGCAATGCTAAACCAACACGCTGGTTTTTTTATTCATGTAAATAAAACTAGTTTGGGCTACAGAATCTAAAGTGGGTTTGAAATATATTTTCCTACTTATCACTCATCACTTGAGTCGCTTTTAGCATCCAGACTCGCATCCTGTTCATGTCTTAGCATGACAGGTCCAGAATTTCCATTTTTACTTTTGTTTCTGGTCAGCTTAATTTTGGGGTTCCTGTTCAATAACATGATTCTTCAGTGTTTGGGTTCAAGGCATTTAATTTCTTCACTTGCAGCCTAGACAGACATATTAGCAAAACTACAATGAAATATTTTACTAAAACCAGGTCTAAAGGAGGACACTTGAAAAGGAAACAGATCTTAAAGTTGGACACAATCACCTGTCAGTGCCTCCCTAGCAACAGGTCTTCATTTCCTCTTCATCTGCATCCACTGCAGATAGTCTGATACCAAATGGGTTGTTTTCTAAACTAACAGTCCCAGTTCATTTAGGTCTAGCAGCAGAAAGGAACTTTGCCACCCCAGGGAAGTTCTCAGCATCAGAAACAGGTCAAGTCTGGAAGCACCTTGGCAGAGGGACCCGTGGTCAGCGTGCTGCTCCTCAGCAGCTGTCAGGTCCCTGTCCGTTGCTGTTGGCAGGTCCTCAGCCAGGCAGCACTCGGAGTGTCCTCACCTGCCAAGGAGGGCAGGGACAACCGGACAGCCATGCACGGCTGCCGCAGCGCTGGTGGGGTAAGGCAACGGCTCCGTCTTCAGTCTCCTCTGGTCTCAACCTCTGTTTTGCTGCTGTGGCTGCTTCCTGTCCTTTCTCTGGGTCTCACCACCTGACTGCCACACTCGCTCAAATGACAAGCCCCCTTGGATTTCTTCCTTTGTTCACTTTAATCTCTCTTGCTCCCTCCTTGTTCCCTCGCTCTCTTTGCATGATTTCTGCACTCACCCTCCCCATGACCAGCACCACTCAGACTGTTTGACTTCACAGCAAAAGGAAACTGAAGCCCTCCCCAGATTCCCCATCTCCGTTATTTCCTGCATGTGCTCTTTCACAGTGTCTTTCACTGAAGTCCCTCACTGTTGTACTTAACCACCGTGAGTGACAGAAATCCAATGCTGACCACTTCATTATCTGCCGACCTTGTCCCCCTGGCCTCCTGCCCCTCCATCTCTCTTGGGCAGTTTGCCCTACGTCACGAGTCCTTGTTAAAGGTCAGGACCCCAAACCATCAGAATTGGTCGTGTTGTTTTACTGTATCACCAGAGAAATCAGGCCTGTCGGATCTCATTAAAGCCCTATTTATGGGTGGAACACCACTCCTGGAGGAGGATGAGCTGCTACCTTTGAAACGCAATCTTCACCAGATCCGATCAGCACCACACAGGGATTATATTCCACCAGTCAATCTCTCATAATCGCTCCCACCCTTATTGGCATGGCTACTGCTGTCCCTGCATGAGAAAGGAAATCCTCTTAAACAAATACTCTCCGCGGGAGTCAGACTCCACTTCCCCATGCAGAGGCGCAGGATCCGGCCTCGCGGAGGACAGGTGGCCACCCAGGCTCACACAGAGGAGCCTGATCAATAAACCCAGTGCATTGAGTTGTTACTCATGTAGCAGCCAACCATAGAGACGCTTCGTACTTAATATAGTGCAAATGATGGAAAAGTGTTAACTGATCCTCTCAACACGCCTTTGAAACGAGCAGGGAACTGTCACCACCGCGCTGGAGCGGGGAAGTGACGTGACTTCCCGAGTATGACATCGCAAACCAGCGGCACTACTGAAAGTATAATTATTCCCAGCCTTACAAGAACTTCTTTAAATCGTGACTCTTCTTAGCTGCTTCTCTGACGTGACTATTACAAGGCAGAGAACCTTCCCCTTCAGGTTCACACCACGGTTCTAAGACACAGTCATGGCAATGCTGGCATTGCAGTAAGGAGCTCCCAGTGTTGCCAGGTGAGTCAGCTGGTAAATAGCATCACGCTTCCCCTGCCTACTGGAAGTTTCAGGGTGGCTAGGTGTTGGAACTGATAATTTCCCCAGTGCACGATGCAGAAAATGACGCAAACCCATTACATGGATTCCGAAGACAATGAGAAATCTAAGCTGCCTAAATGAGAATAAGTCAAAAAGTAAACACAGAGGCTAACTAAAAACCACAGGAATAACATTGAGAACCTAATCATATCCAGAAAGAAGCAAAGTGATCTCCGTACAACATGACCGGATGGGCGGAGGCAGCACATTAAATTCACAAAACGTAGAAGTTTCACTCAAATGAGAGATTTGTATTGATTGTCAGTCCTGCCACATGAGCTCCAAGTTGTGCACGACAGGGTCACACGTCATCATCTTTCTGTAATGTATTTATAATATTTTAGCCACGTGACATTCCACCTTGCTAGCTGATGCTCCTCCTGCTCAGGAACGGTTAGAGAAGTTCAGCTGATGTCCAAAGCTGTTGCTGTTAAACCCAACAGAACACAGATGGAAAGGGAGGGACTGTTTGAGAAAAGAGCATCCAAACCTGTCTGGATTGAGGAACCATAGGGGCAAACAAGCCTGGAAGCATGGTTTGGATGACTTTTTATACCACTTTCTTGGGGGTTTTGTTATTAAACGTAATGCCTAGAAAGAGGATGAACTTAGATGTTGTATGGTGAGAAGATTATCTTTGTGTAGCAGACTGGGAAAGGCACAGCTCACAGGCAGTCCATGGCAGAATTAAAAAACAATCCCTCTTCAAAAAAAAAAAACAAACCAAAAAAACCAACCCAACAGAAAAAGATGAAAAAACCTAAGAAATCCTCAACTAGATAGAGAAGAAGAGAGATTTTTAAGTCTAACAGACAGCCCTAAGACCAAAGCATGTAGAGTCAATGTAATTTGCTAGAGTGGTTAGAGAAGGCCGTAGCTGCACAGAACAGCAAAGCTATCCACAAGGACATTAACCAGGAGCTCAAAACCCCAAGAACATGTCCCAGGGGATGCCGGCTTTGCCGAATTCTGAGCCAGGCAGGGGCACCTGTATTTTTAAGAGAGTGTGTAAAAGGGGACAGGACAGATATGAGGGGTGCAATAGCAAACAGCCTGAACCAAACAAGTGCACATTTCACGCCAGATGCTCAGGCAGGTTTTGGGAACTGAGAAAATGAACTTACCACACATGAAAAAGCCCAAAGATCTGCTTTCTGGATAGGTCACTAATTCCGATATTTTTGCATCCATTTGGGTCAGCAGGGTCATAAAATATGACCTGTCCCTTTTGCAAAGTTTCTTCTAAGTCATTCTCCTAAGAGCTGCTTTAATCTGTTCTTAACCAGAAACAGTGGGGCTGTCTCTGTTGGCGTCCTTTTAAATTTTCATGCACATTTAGAGACACTTACTGAAAAGGGGTATGATTTTCAATGGGAAAAGAAGAGCTAAATTAGGCTAAAGCCTATTTTAATGTAATGCAATTTTTGCTAATACTGAGAGTATACATATATTATGTCCAACATTGTTTAACATTTCAGCATTTGCTTAATTAGCGATGCCTTATGAGAACAAGTGCCTCCTGATGATGGTTAGCACGATTCCTTTGGAGGCTGTGGAAGAGAGATCCCTGTCCTGGAAGAAGCGCAGCGCGGGCTGTTCGCTGCAGCTCCTTTCGATGCCTGGCTGCAGTGAATTTGCTGCTTGACTGCAACACTGAAACTGTCAAGTCCAAAGCAGAAAGAGAGTTTGAAAGGCAAACATGATCTGTGATCAATATCCTAACAAATCCAAAGGAAGCCCCAGCTCCCAAAGGGTTAATCCAGAGAAGAAAAGGCATCCGCATGTTTAGTGAGCTAATGTGTTTATTGATGGGGAGGCCTTTAAGTCCTCAACAGGGAAAAGCTTAGATAAGCGACTGGAAGTTCAAGTCAGACAATCTGGTTTGGGTGGAACATGGTTACATGTTCTGGATGATTTACTTTTTGGACTCCTGGGGGTGTCATCCTGGAGGTGTCCTCCTGCAGGGGCCTGCACCTGCCCAGAGCAAAGCCCACCCTGGAGCAGGGATGGATGTTCCCAGAACAGGGAGCATCTGGGCTGACTGGTGTGAACATGCCACAGGCACCTAGTCCCAGAGCAAAGATGGTGGCCAGGTATCTATCCAGAGTATGGTAGCACCTTTCAGCATGTTCTGATACTAGAACACAATGAGTCTGATACTAGAGCACATTGTGACCGTCCGTCAGAATTCCATACAGACGCTTGTGACCATTTCCAGGGGTACCTCTGTGAGGTACGAGTGACCCACTGCTGAAAGCACGTCTGTGGTCTGCACCTCCACATCCTGACCTGGAGCCAGCTCTCCACTCTCCTGCTGGCGTGTCCCTCGCTGGGCATCAGCACAGCCGCCCGTGAGCCTGGTGGACACCCCTGCCCAGGACTGTGCTGAGGAACTGCACCAGACCACCTTAACTCCCCCGCGTCCACCCGCCGGGGCTGCCGGTCAATGCCAGGGTCAGGGGTCGGGTGTCCGCCTGCTAATAGAGTGTAAGCCAACATTGTCCTCAAATTGCTGGAGTAAAGAGACAATGCCCACCTCCTGCTGATGGCCGTACCCTGGGGGAGGGGGTATTGGCTTTATTGGAAAACTGCCAGTCTGGGAGGTGATGGAAGCGGCTGATAGCAGCTACAGCCGCTTTGATTGCTGCCGGAGAGCTGGCTGGCTGGTCAGAAACCCTCTGAAAGGCAGTTCATTGACCGACCCCACGGAGCTGCGTATCGACAGCCGGGTTTTCCTCCCTTGATGAATCTCCCTGGCTCTGCACAGCTCAGCCCCCTTGGCCAGCCAGGAGCCTGCTGGTTGGTGGCCAGCTCTGGGCTGGCCTTTCCAGCCTGATAAAAAACTCCTGGTGACCAACTCAGAAGCTTCCACAACGGCATTCGCCTTCCCACCGCCTGATGGCCAGACCCGCTGCACAAGCGTCCTGCTCTCAGACCTAGGGCAAGGGAACTGTGGGTTACATGAAATGGCTTTAAAACCCAAGAGAAATTACAAAACTGGGAGGTGAGAGACATTACCGGAATTCAGGATAATAAGTAACATCAGAATTCTGATAAATGTACAGTTTTTGATCTATCCCAGCCATAATACACCCCTAATTCAAGACGTGACTGAAAGGAAGCGTCAGTAGATTTCCCTGCTCTTTTGATGACAAACACCTATGACTGCAGGTACTGCAGCTGGTATATTATTCATTGCAGATTTCTAAGGCCTGCCGTATTGGGAAAGTATTGTAACTGAACTAGATATATCACATTTCTACACTAGTTAAGAGATTATAAGAAGATAAATTAAATTAATGGTCCATCCAGCCAATATCCTGTCATCGGCAGTGACCAGTAACAGAGCCCTGTAGGCAAGAGTATGAAATAAGTGAGGACAGCGGTGCTCCTCCAGAAACCACCAACAACTTGTGATTAAAGGGCTTGCTGAACTAAAAGTCGTGCTCCACTTTTTAGTAATCCTCAACGGATTTTTCTCCCATAAAGCTGTTCAGCTGCTTTTTGAATCCCCACGCTGCCAGCACCTACAGCCTTGCAACAGAAGAGCTGCACAGCGTAATTTTGTCTTGGGTGAATAAACAGCTTCATTTCTTGGTCTGCTTGTTTCTAACTTTGTGAATGCACTTTTCATTTGAAGCCTCCTCATTCCTGTACCAGGACAGACAGTGGACAACATTCCATATCTACCTTGTCCATTACATTACTATTTTCTGATGGTCCCCACATCATGTGCCACTTGTCCATTCCCAGCCTGCTTCGTGCCCTTGCCCCGACCAGAAGCTGTTTGCTACTTCAATCACCTTTCTTGCACTTTTCTGACCTTTACCCCCTTCTCATACCTTTTTTGAGAGGGGACCAGAATTGCATGGATTATTTAAGACAGGTACATAAAGGGATGTAGACAGTGGCACAATTTGCTTCATGTTCTTTCTCTACTTCTTTTCTAATAATTCCTTACATTGTTTGATCCTTTGATTACTGCTGTGCACCAAAATCACATGTCATAGAACTACTTATTGTAGCCGCAAGATTTCCACCTGGCCGGTGACTTGTTAGCTCCACTCCATATGTTGCCTCATCCTGTCCTGTCATATTTCAAGAGGGGATTCCAGATTTCATGGCTGCCATGGAATTGTATCTTTGATAATTTGCACAGTTTAATTTTACTCCGGGAGCACTCTGCTGTGCTGCGCTGTCAGAAGCCCTCGCCATTCTGCTCCTGTATGCAGAGATTATCAAGAGATGCCAGTGTCCCAAGTGCCTATTCAGGAAACAAATAAATGCCCTGGAAAATTGTTCCCTGTAGGCCTGGCAATCTGGTTTAGAACAGACATGAGGAGGCGCAGGAGGAGCAGCATCCCTGCGGCCTCGGAGAGGAGAATGGGCAGAACGTATACGGGCACTGCCACCGAGGAAAGGTGCAACAGGGAACACCTGCATTTGACAACTATTTTCTCAAATATATGAATCTTTTACTAACTTTGTGTCAGTGCCAGTTCCTAAAGACGCTTGGATCTTACCACCTGTTAGCTGCAGATAGAGGAGAAGTCAGGTCACGCAAGATGCTCAGAATAGAGATAGGAATGACCCGGATTGCTCATCACTGGTAGTATCCGTAGACCTTACATCCCACGCAAGAGCGGGCTCAGGACTGGTCGCGCAGGATGGTGGTGACCCCAGGCTGACCCCTCAGGCAGCCGCCATCCAGCCCCTGTGCCGAGGCTGGAGAGCGGGAGCCATCTCCAACTCTGCAGCGCGCTTGGCTCTCCTGGCCCCGGTTCCTCAGCACTGTACGGTACCCTGCCAGTCCTGTACACAGTCCACCAGAACGCGGTGCTGGACTCAGCAGCTTTAGGTTTGATCTTTCTCCTACACTGGTTCAATCAGCACTGACCCCGGTGAAAATTCTGACAGCACATCACTACACAGCCGTTCTAAACAGTTCTTCACAAACCGAGGCTGGACAGACGGGTGGGCAGGATTCTAGAGAGGTCCCCAGCCACGGGCTGAACAACACCCGAGTCATCTTGGGAGAGAGGGCAAACAGATGGCACAAGGACTCCCAGATGTACCACAGCCAGCAGTAAGCCAGGTTCTCAGCAATGACGAGGTTTCTGATGGTCAGAGCCAGTCCTGATACAGCTTTCCAATAGCTGTGCTGGACACAAGATACCTGTAACCAGTCCTGCGGTGGGTGGAGGTTGTCAGTCTGGCTCTGGGGGTGTCTCCAGAGCAGGGGATGGGGGCTGTGGTCTCGTGCTGCCCACCACACATCATGTCACATCATGTCACGGAGCCCACAGGGATATTTCCCTTCTGCAAAGCCCCACACTGAGGATGGGGTGGAGGTGCAGCCTGAGCAGTGAGATCCACAGTTCCACTGAGCAAGAGGAGTGAGTTTAGTTTTGTGACTTAGTAGCTGAAGATTGAGATTCTTCATGCTACTCATGGGTCGAGATGTTTGATTGACCGGACTATCAAAGGAGACGCCACGGTCGGTTCCTGCTGCTCTGGCTTCTCCTCGCCTCGATTTGCATATTGAAGGATCACCGCCGATGCCTGGCTGTCAGAGATGGTGACAGTTGTGGGGGTTTTTTAGCTTTATCAAGGGGGATTATTTTTAACCCAAATTATTTTGCATTGTAAATGTTTAAATCCACATCAAATCCAGATTAATGCATAAAATAGTCCAAGAGGGTATTTACTGGGAAAAAAAAAAACAATAAATCAAATTATTATGGCTAGCTCCCATCCGAAGTGTTTTAAAAAGGGGAAAGTCTGAGACGTTGGCAAAAATATCACTTTAAGGAAAAGATTCAAATAAACCTCTCCGCAAAACGGCCGAAGTTTACATACAAACTGGAACCCTTGGTACTTTTTCACAACATGACTGGAATTAATAATGCAGATAAATCCTAAATAAATCAGGATTAGTGTTAACTACGTCTTGAGGTTTAATACGCTCTACGAAAATGAAAGGGGGCCGGCGGGGGAGGAAGGAGCTTTGCCTTAAACCTTGCCCGCCAGCGAGCAGAGCCGTGCCCGGGGAGGAGGGCAGGGGCGCAGGGCACTGAGCCCCGAGCACCAGCCGAGCAGGGCAATCAAGGCGCCTCTAATCGCTGCCGCTCCGGGGATGGGTTCAAAGGATCCTGCCTGGCCACGGGCTGCCTAAGGTCACAAGTGAAATGCAGTTGGGGGCAGGGGGAGGGGTGTCTCGGATTTTTGGACAGCCTGGCTGTTTGGATCTGTTTTCAGGAGGTCAGCCGGATTGCAGTATTTTACCGTCTTATCAGCAAAAAGATTAAATTTCCCTTCGTGGTTAAAGAGCTCAGCCCCACTCTGAAGGAAAATATAAATAAAACTGCCAACACAATCGCCCTAAGTAAAAACCACCGCAGCGTGCTGGCGCTCGCCGCAAAGCCTGGGGAGCTCCTTCCCGGTGACCTCTGCACTGCTGGCCCCACCAGCCACGCTGGGGGGATGTCACTGACATCCTCCTCCTCCCCTGCCGTGTTTAACACACCCCTCAGGGTCCCCAGAGAAGGGTTAAAGCTGCGAGTGAGTGAGTGAAGACTGAGGGAGAGGTGGTCGGGTTTGTGTCTCCAAGGGCAGGGTGGCTCCCACTGCGTCCCTGCCACTTTCTGGGGACACTGCACATGGAGCCAGGACCATCCCCATCCTCTCCTCCTCCATGTGCTGGACAAAGCCAGGGCTGATGAAACACTCTGATATGAAAGTAGATGTTTCGGGTTTTTTTTTTTTTTTTTTTTTTTCTCAAAGTCACAGAGGAGTAGAAAAAATGCTTCTTGTGCTGCCTTTGTTGCCTGGAGATTCACTCTGCCCCTCTCCACTTTTGCTCTCTCTTCTTGCCCATTGGTGCAAGGACATTGCCTGCCCTGGGCTGCTCTGCCTTCCTCAGGTGTCAGACTGGGCTGAACAGTCTCAGAAACTGGTGGATTTCTGAGAAATCTCAACTCCCATCTGTTTCCTGTTCCTTTTTCAGCACTTCCCTGTGCTCCCACCAGCTCTGAGGCTCAGAGAAGCCAAGGGCCAGATTCTCACCTGCCTGGTGCCACAGCTGAGTGCTGACACCAGTCTAAAATGGGGATAAATGCATCAGAATCTCGCCACGGTACAGGCGGCTGCTGCCATCTCCGGTCATTGCACGGACCTGTGTGGCCAGCACATAAACCAATGGAGGCCTTTTTGAGCTGGGGCTGGAGCCACAAACGTGCTCCCAGCATGACCGTTTGAACAGAAACTCAGAAGTGTGAAGTTTGTGTGTGGTTTTTTTTCCCCCTTTCTGAGTAATCTTTTGTGCGTGATAACGCAAGGATGGGTTAAAGTGTCACCTCCTTCCTGTGCCGGCAGCGAGCGCGTCGGACGCGCTGTGCTAATTTCTGAAGAGGTATGAATCTACCTGGCTCTGAGGAACGCTCTGCTCACTTTGGCATGACAAATCTGAGGGTACGGCAAGAATCTATGCAAAGAAATAAATGTGCCAGCAAAAATCCTGTACCTAGTGATGGTCACTAATCTCAAAACTATCCCCACTCCTTCCACAAAGCAGCCGCTTTGCTGAACTTTAGCGGTAACTTGTTTGGGGTTTTATATGAAATATTTACATATGTTTAAACATTGACCAGTAAGAAAACAGGGTAAGTTTTCAAAAATTTAAAAGTATTTAAAAACTGGAAATCACCCTATTTTATATCACATATAGCAAAGTGCCAGTAACCAGCAGTGCTGTAGCTGATACCAGTGGCTGGGTTCTTAAACACAAGATCTACTGTGAGAATGAATGTGTGTCCGCAGCCTCCTCAAGGACAAGCCTCTGGATGTGTATCCAGAGCTACCGATCTGAAATGATCCTGGCCGGGCTGGTGACTCCTCCTGGCAAGTCCCTGTGCACAAGTCAGCACAGCTCCCTCGGTGGCAATGGGAATGTTTAAAAAAGGCAAAGTCTGTCTTTTCTGTAAGGGAAACTTAAGCATAGTTCTAGGAAGGTGAAGATGAGATGCACAAGTGTAATTAACCCTGGGAGAACTTTGATTGCCCTCACTCCTGCAGAGGTAGTTCTAACGTTTGACAAGAAATAAGAGCACTGCACTCACCCGTGGGTTCTCTGCTCCCAGGAACAGCCACCCACAGCGAGCATGAGGCCACCCACAAACTTCATCTGACCTTCAGATTGGTTCAAATGAAATAAATCAACAAACCTAAAGGATGCTCCGGACAGCTGGAGAACCTGCTGTGGCCCCAAGGCAGGACAAGCTCTTTGCAGGGCTCACAGCAGCTCGGGACATTTGTGCGGGTACGCGGTAGCACTGTGCAATGCAGAGAACCTCTGTTTCCACAGCATCCAACCCACCCATGCATTCAAAAATCCCTTCTTTTGGTCAACATCCTTATTTAAGCAAATGCAGGCGGGCACCGTATCGCGTCAGAACAACCCAACCGACTCGGCCATTGACCAGTTCCAAGAAAATTAGTTTCAGAGCTCTGGGACCTGGGGCAGGGCCCCAGCACCCCTGATTTCTGACCAAGACAGACTAGTCCTGCTCCAGCCCCCTCCCCCATGCCCTGCCTTTCTTCATGGCACAGGAGAGCCGAGCTGCTGTGCCCAGCCTGGGCAGCTGGCACTGGGTTTAGCTGCAGCCAGTGCAGAGGCTCAGGAACCTTTTCTAGACTGGTTTTGCTAGTCACAGAAAAATGTTTCTGGAGGTTTTCCCAGGATTCTCAATGTAAATGTTCAGAAACCAGGGGATATTAATAGAGAATAGAAGTTATTTATTTATACTGTGATGTTTAAACGTTTAGGCTTTGCTTTCAGCCACTTCCAGTACCAGGAAAAAAAAAAAAAAAAAAAAAGACAAGGGTGAGAGGTCATTGAGAAATGGGCATAACATGCGCTACACCCATTGCCACGACGTGGCAAAGTGACGTTAGACCCTCGTCCCGGTGGGCAAAACCAGACTGGACAAAACGCACTGGGTGCCTACGTACAAACAGCCGATCCTGGCGATATTCCTTTGAAAACCACATAGTGCTATTCCCGTGTCCGAAAGGAGTGAATTTCCCCACCCTAAAGATACCCATGTGGAACGGAGAACATTCCTGCTGCAATACATAACCTGAACACCTTCTGTGAAAACTGGCCAGCGTCTGAGAACAATTTACTCGGTGCCCCAAAAGCGGCAAATTTTTATGCACAAGGAAGTTTATACATCTTTGCTAAAAGAGGATATGAAAGCAGTTATAAAAAACAGGAATCAAAGTATAACAAATTAAACACGGAAACATCTGTGACAATCAGTATAAGCCAACGCTAATCTATGCGAGCAACGTGTAAGAAAAGTCAGAGGTATCGAGCACTACCAGCAAAACTCTCGCAAACAATGAAACGGAGATTTCTGAAGTTCACCTTTGCTACAACAAATTCTAATAATTGATTACTATGTGCAATAATTAACCGTCACTAAATAGAGAGGGTAAAAATGTCAATACCTGTGGAATAAAGTATTCCCGGTTCACATCTGTAATCAAAAGTTGATGTAAATATATAATCATGGTCATGTAATATTAACGGTGTAGGTTAAATAGCATCTGTTAAATATAAAGACTCTTAAATTACCAAGCCTGAACACTTGTATCTAATAATTTTAAAGGGATCAGTTGGAAACTCTTCAAAGGCTGCTGGCTAATCCTTAATACGTCTTCAAGAAATAGAAAAGTCTCCAGAAGACTTGGGAGGAACTTGGGAGGAACTTGGGAGGAACTTCGGTTGCAGGTCTTGAAAAAGTACACGGGATTGACCTACGTAGGTAATAAAAGGTCAACACCTGACACGTGTCAGCAGAGATATGAAGGATGGAAATATGCTCAACACTAACATTGTGCTGGAAGTAATTATTTTTAAAAATTTTCTCATCAGTGTTCACTGTGAAGGCTCTTAGATCATTAAATCTAACAGAACAATGTTGTAAACCTGTATCAAGCCCCGATTTCCAGAGGACATCTGTCAGAAAAACTCCCAGACCTCCATTCAGAAATAGAGAGCCCAACACTGTACACGATAGCCTTTGTCCACGACACGGGCAGAAGTCAGAGGAGGTCTGACAAAACAGTCGAGGAAGGCAAGATAGAGAAGAATGACATCAGGCGATTATTAAAGTGATTGCATAGGAAGAGCCCTGTTCGTTGCCTCAGGACTCAGCAGATTAGAAAATTCTAATACTCTTAAAATTATTTTGATTTGTGGGGAATCATAATTTGATTTGTAGGGAATCATAATGCTCGTTCAAACAAACGAGCAACGACACTGCAAGGTGGAGGAGGTGAAGCTGCAGAGAAGGCTGCTGGAGGAGACCAAGGAAGGGAAGACGACACCAAGCCCGTGCAGGACGGAGGTTTGAAGGGAAAGCCGTGGCAGGAACCAGGGATACATATCAAATCTAGCTTAAAAATGAGGAAACCAACACTTGCTGACAGAGTCACCTGGCACTTGCTGTCTGCTGTTAGGAGCTCGTTTAAGGAGCAGTTAATGGATCGGAGGAAAGGACTGAGAGAGCCCAGCAAGGAGAAAGAGGGAAACCACGTCACCGTGTACTGTGCCAGTTAAAACTCAAAATAAAATTTGTGACAGTGACTCAACGCGTAAATTATGCACGTGAACCAAGACTCTGTACTGCACAGCAACTCTTGATAAAGTATCTAAAGAAATGTATATTCTGGGAACCACTAAGGAGGAGGGCTGTAAGTCACACTGACAGCAACGGTCGTTTCTAAAGCAGTAAGTCAGTGAGGTTTGAGGATCTGATACTGGAAAAGGCTTCTCGCAGCGTATCAAAAGAATTTGGGGTTTTTAAAGGTACAAAAACTAATGAAGGTATTAATGGTAGTTAAGAGGAAGCTGGGCAACAAGGATCGTAATTCAGTTAGATTTTCTACCAGTACAAAAATTAACCCTAATAAATGAATAGCAATTATGTTTAATCTCAGCAAGGCAAGTAAGGACTGAGAGAAACACTGGCCAGAAGTGAGTATAATAAAGCGATAAAAGAAAAGTTTTCAAAGCAAAATAACGATGGACCTATTTCAGAGACATGATTAATTTTGATGTTCATGGGATTTATGCGTGCTTTTAATATCTTTCCTGAATGGATATGGATTTTTAATGCAGGTCTATGTGCTTCAATGAATTGGGGCATCTGTCTTACGCTGGATAATTACAAAACTTAACAGAAAAATAAGCCGAGAAGGAAAAAGAATCTGATTTGTCCAAGGTTAGAAAAACAGATGGCGTAGGAAAACAATAAAAGTTTAAAATTAAAATTTTACACAGAACATGTTAAGATTAAATATTTTAATTTACATAAAGAAAAAAAGATAAATAAGAATTTCTGAAAGCTTTTAATGCAAAATTCGCTAACAGATCAGGTAGGCATTAAAATGACATCTGATTTTTGTTTGACTTCTCATAGGGAATGGTGGGGACAGCTTCTTTTCTTTGGCAGAAATGAAATATGGATAATAAGGGAACCACGATCATGCTTTGATAAGAAAACTGTTTTCTTATTGGAAATTTTGACTTTTCTGAAGAGAAAGGCAGAGCAAAAAACCCAACCTTTTGCTCTCTCCTTTTGGGATGCAGGTCCAAACTTTTCGTTGCTGGACAGGGTCCATATCGACCCTAACGAGCAAAAATTTACAGACTTCAGCACAAAAAACCCCTCCTGAAATAATAACAACACCCCCCCCCCTCATCCAGTGCTCCCAGGACATAAAACCAAACTGGCCATCTGAAACTTTAGTGGTTCTTTTCACTTGGGAATCAGAACTTGTGGAAAATGAATGTTTTCCGATGTCATTTAAAGTGCAGTATTTCATTTGAAACTATAATTTTCTGTGCCTGTTGATGATGACGATATGATTTTCACCTCCCTCATCTCCTTACCTCCATGGTTTTTACTACTGTCACTTTTATTTGCCCTTAAACTAGACAGTAATATTTATGGAGTAAGTGTCAACGTTCTCTCATGAGCTTAGCAGCAAGCACTGCGACAGCCATATCCCCATCGGGATGCTACTGACATAAAAGTAGGATGTATTGACAAATAATGATAACAACATCCAATACATGCTGTCTCTAACACTTCCACCCTAAACCCCCTATCTATATACGTGTATACATACACGCACACACATTTCATAGTACCCAAAGCAAGGTGGACGAACGCTTGGTGTTCACTTTCTTCTGTCGTGGTCAAATAACATCGGCGCTCTCAGCACCGGCTGATTAACCTGAGCAATTTTAATAGAAGGGACACCACCGAATAACCAAATAAAAGAGTAAAGAATTATCTCCCCCCGCCTCACCTCCTTTGGCTGCATTCTCCATATGGCCAGAAGGAAAAGCCATCTCCCATTTGCCCACCAAACCACATATTTAATCCATGTGCTTATGTCAAACTTAATTACAGCACATTTGGCATAAAATAACAATCCACATCCTTGGAGAGGAGAACTTAAGTAGTTAATATGTGTGATTGAATGAAAGTGCTTTGCTGAATGTTTATGAGAAACCCAAGACGAGCGAAATGTGGTGATATTTTAACCATTTAAACACCAGCTCTCCTGTCCTGCACTGGAGCCCCACGTCCCCCCATGGCACCTGCTCAGCTGCCCCGAGCCCCGACAGAAGCTTCACACCAAGAGAGGTGCTCCTGTGCGCAGACCTGGCCAAGCCTCGCCCAACAAGCTCACCAGCCTCTTGGCAATAAAGTCACGTTACTATGAAGGAGACCCCTCGATGCCTGCTTGCACCCCTACTTGATGTCTCAGCGTTTCAGATGACACAAAACTTTGCCAGGAGAAGCTGTGGGGTTCCCTACAACTGAGGCAGTGGAAACACCCTGCCACGGGTCACGGTGTTCCTGATGGGGAGGTGGGTGGCACAACCCGAGACCTCCCTCAGGAAGCTCTCGCCCCGCAGCAGGGAGAAGGCTGTTCCACCACCAGAGCCCAGACCTCTTCAGGTTGCATCACAACTGCTGCAGCTTCTGGAGCCACGACAACCAAAACCATGCTCGGGGTTTTAGTACCAGCAGTGACCTCGCGATATGACGGCCCATAAGGCAAATGAGAATTTCACAGATAGTCCTGCACTGGGCTTCAAAGCTGTGTTAAAGCAGAGCCATTTTTCTTAGACAGGAGCAAAGCCCAACTGAAAGGCTCCAAATAATGTTTTTCTTTTTTCCCCACTTCAGTGTCACTGAGTGGTTTTCCCTTCACAACAGGCACAGGTCAACTGTTCTTCCCTGTGCCTATCTGTGGAAAGGAAGGTGGTGCTACTGGAGAGGGTCCCTGACTCCTGGTACCTGCACACCCTGAGCTGCCCAGCAGGGTTTTGTCAATGTGTCCTCTAATGACCCACTCACAAACATTGCTCTGAGAGATAGTACGAGTCTTCCTGCCCTTTTCTCTCATTCTGTGCCTCAAAAATATCTTGTTACTTCTTTCTTCTTTTCACAGCAGTTTGCAACAATCACAGATCTCCAAAATGGAAAATTCCTCTCTCTGTATTCCCCAGAGTCCCCAAAGTGACGTGTCTAGAACCTGACAAGTGGGTCTGGATTTACATTCAGACGCAGGTTTGCTAGGGGGGGATAAGGACAGAGTAAAGAAGATGTGGAGATGCTTCCAGCCCCACATGGAAATCAGTTGGCCATGGCACAAAGGCTAATTTGAGGATGAAAACCCCGACTTATAAGCGCAAAGATGTGGCTACGATCTCTGGCTCACAACGTCCGTACACCACAGGGACACGGAGGAAGGACCATTCTCCCCAGGAGCACCCAGTGCTGGGTACTGCTGAGAGCAGAGGCTGGGCTGTTCTCTCGTCCAGCCCCACACAGCTGTTCTTGAAAATCTGTGTTCTCGCCCTCTCCACCGACACGGAAATGCCCGCTAACGCCGGGCACTGGATTCACATCCGTGCTCCCGCTGTGGAGATCCTTCATTTGCTACAGAACCGCTCGGTGCGCGGGATGCTCTGCGGACAGGTGTGAAGGACAACGCTTTGCCTTGGGGGACCTCTGCTCTAAACTAACCATGACCCAGCAGTGGTGGGAGCAGGGAATGGGTAAGGGACCGGCGAGACAGACCTGCTGGCGGGAGGTGCAGGCTGAGGGTGCTGCGGGCGGCCTCAGGCAGGAGGCCACATCCTTGGGGCAGTCCTGGCAGGCAGAGATGGGGCTTTGTGGAAGAATTTAGATGAACAGCCTGAGAAGCAGGGTCTGAGAGGTAACGGCACGAAAGGATGGAGCCTGGCCCTTCTAAGGGTGTGCAGGGAAGGGGTGAGCAGCAGCAGGCAGCAGCCTGAACAAGGAAAATTTTGAGTAGATACTTGAAAAAATATTTCATGAAAGTAGTCAAAAAGTGGAACAGGTGTCCAGGGGGATTGCAGAGATTTTTATCGCCTGACTGGAGAAGGCCCTCAGCAACTTGATTTCTGTTGGCCTTGCTTTCAGCAGGGGTTTGGACAAGGTGACCTCCAGAGGTCCCTTCTCACCTAAATTACACCACGATAACCAGGAAGGCTAGAAATGTGGAGGTCACCGCAGTCAGCACCTGAGATCACAGAACGTGGAGTAAAGTTTCTGTGTAAGAAATAGTTTTTGTAGATAGAGCAGGGAAAGAATAAAAAGTGTTCAGCAATGACCTTGATACAAGGAGCAGGAACAAAGAGGAAATAGCTGAATGTGGCAAGGAGGTTACGAGCCCTGGTAATGGCCTGCGCCTGCTCTCATACAATGAGAATGGAAAATCTCCTATTAACTTCAGTGACACTGGACCAGGCTCTAAAAGAGCAGACACTAAAGTGGATGAGAGTGTCAGAAAAGAGAGGAGGAAAGAAGGAAAAATTTAAGTTTCACTTTCATCATGCTGAGTGCGAGTTAACTGCTGAAATTCTATTGTTCCCCATTTCAAAAATGAAAATAAATAGTTTGCAACAAATACAGCGGAGTGACTGCTGCTGGAGTTAATTGGCTCTGTATCTTTAAAAAGATGTCATGACTTTCTTCTTGCCAGAGATTAATTCCTGATGATTTATCAGAGTTCGTCTGAGTCCTTCACCCTGCCCTGGATATAAGAAAGGTGACAATAGCCTAAGAACCGTCAGATCGGGTGGAAAATCTGAAGGAATGAACGTTATACAACAATTCAATCTGAGCACCGTGCGATGGGCTTTACATCACCATCGTTACACTTCCTCTGCTAGGAACAAGGGAGATTGGCTTGTACACTTACTGAGAATATATATCTGTATAAAAAAATACATATACAGAGGACAGACTGCTTATGGAGCCTCTGACGGGTGAATGTACATAGCACAGCCGTATATTTCTGTGTCTTACAAAAAACCACGTGCTGTTGAAGGAGTTGCAGTTTCTAAACCCCTGTGTTTTCAGCTGGGGTGGCTGAAGCACAGCCCAGACTAAAACTTAAATTGCACTTTTCAGCATGGGGAAGGTTATAAGAAGAAAATACCAAGACTTATCAAAACACCTTTGTAGCAAAGCCTTTCTGTAGGCCGGGGTGATTGCTCACAGTTCTGTTTGTTGTGGTGCTTTTATGCCTCGTGAAGAAGCAGTGGCCTTCTCCTGCTCCACGGGACACGGCCGCCTGTGCCAGGGCAAAGCCGCGCAGCAAGCGGCCGTGTGTCCAGAAGTAAGCGTGGCTGAGCACTCCGAAGCAGCGGCGGCTCCAAGCCTGCAGCGCTGCCCCATGCACCGGTACCAGCAACAGTTTAAGGAAGGGGGTGTTCAGGCACAGCCTAAACCCACGCCTAGGCACGGTCCAGGTCCCACCGAACACCCACGGCTGACCTGGGCTGTACCCTGCAGAACGATTGCCCTGAGCTTACCCACACTTATTGCTGGCTGCAGATAGAACACGACCCATCCTGGCACCTCCTCGCCCCCGGCCAGCACCCAGTGCGGTGCCCTCCTCCCCTCGGGGCTGGAGCGAGTTCCCCTTCCCACGTCTGCTGGAGAGCCCCGTCTGCTCGGAGGGACCCAGGATTCCAGGCAGAGCTTTCCCATGCCATCGTCCCTCAGAATAGCTCGCGCTCCGTATTTTTAGCAAGGCTCTAATGGGCCAATATGTTTGATTTTCCACTGTTTCCAGCCCAGCTCAAGTCCCGCTCCTCCGCAGTCTCCCTGCATTTCTGCTGGAGTGTCTGGCCAGTGGTGGCAGGGACGGGGGACGCAGGGTGGAGGAGCCTTGGAGATGGTAGCTCTGGCAGCAAGAGCTGCTTTGCATACTTGGAGTTGTACAAAGCTGATTTTCCGAGAGAGAGAAAGACGGAGAAAGGGGTTTCTGTAAGTAGCAGAGACAATGAGAACAAGGCAGGCACTATGCCAAGCACGGGATGGCTGCCAAAACACATATCATTAGCTTGGACCAGCTATAAGCAAGGAAATGAGAAACATATGTTGGAGAGCAAGGTTAGGAGCGAGGGACTATGGGTCAGTGACAGTCGTCCGAAAACTTTTCCCTTGTTCTTCAGCTGTGGCCCGACGGTGTCAGATGTCGTTCTGACAGCCTTCATTTCTCATGACGGCCAGGCTTATTTTGGCCTGGTTGTTTTTTGTTGTGGGTTTTTTTTTCCCTCCCCTAATGGGACTTATTGAGAGGAAGAAGAGAACAGACAAGAAAGTCTTTGCTATTTTTTTTTTTTCCACAGTTATGGGAAAATAACCTCATTTTCTGTGATGATCTCTGAAATCCTCACCCTTTAGAAAATAACGGTGTCTCAGGACCGGGATTCTGCCTGGCCCTGGTGAAAGGAAAAGGGTGGGTAGTGTCCTCCTCCTAAGTAGTTCTTGCTGTTCTTTCTTAAATATAATTAGATGCACCTCATTACCTCAAACTAAAGGCCTTTTGTACTTCTTCAGGGCTGTGTTTCCTGGAAGCCATGGCATGCCACAGCTTGCAGCATCCAGTTTTAGTTTATCACATTAGCAGTGTATTTTTAACATTTTCACCCTTTATCCCAGCTGTTTGCTGATTATTTCCTTTTTCTCCAAAGACTACACCTGGATGATATGTTACTCACTGACCTTTAATGAAGGGTTTGAAATTCCCACTCCCTTTCCCAGCACCATTATGTCTCTCCTTCCTTTGATGGAGCTTCCACTAAATAGCACCTCAAAAACCATTGCTACATCCCTCCCAAAGCTGGGATATTCCCAGATAGAGAAGAGACAAACAGGGATCTTGAACAGCATCCCAAGGGACTTTTGTTTGACTACTGCACTGCAGCAGACCACATCTGCAGTTGATAGGTGCCTCTATCAGCACAGCACTGAGGGACAAGCACCTTGTAAAATCTCAGACAGCCTCAGGTCTGAAGTGTAGAAGAGGTTCACTTTGCTTTTGGGCTTGGAGATGTGTCTGGAGCAGAGAGAAACATGAGGATGCAAGGAGGAAACTCAGATATAAAAAGCCAAGCACCCTTCCTCATGGAAGACCCTTGTGCTGAGGAAGGATGGAGGAGAACAGGTGGAAATGGTGGAATCTGACCCGCACTGCAGCACCCAGCGCAGCGTTGAGCACAGCAGCGCGACACGGTCCCCCGGTCAGCCCGTGTGCCGGCCAGGCGAGCAGCCAGTGCGTATGAGCTGCGGACATCTGGCTGGAGCACACACGCTTTTCTTTTAAGTCTGGATTCCTTGTCCTGGAAAATGCATGTTTTCATGCTGCTGCAAGCCCATCAAAGCTGTGTAACAGGTGCCAAAACAGAAAGGGCAATAACGTGTGAAAACTTTTGATAGTTAGTTGGACATACCAGGTGTGACCCACATGGCACGAAGTCTAGAGCTGCTTAGACCACAGAGATTGTTTTTCACAATCTTTCAGCCACTGGGTGTTTGGTTTTTGGTTGTTTTAGTTTGGTTTGGTTTTTTAAAGCCCAAAGACTACCCTTTTCAAAAAAAAAAAAAAAAAAAGAGAAAGGTTCTTTTGTTAAAATTTGCCACAAAGGTTTTAATTTACAGCCAAAGGACATAGACTAAACTTGAGATGGTCACATACTACATTTACTTTATTCTATTTGTTTCTTGCTTATACATGTAGAAGTTTTTTCCTTCATCGTTTGCTTTTGCATTCATCTCACGTCATCCAACTACTGCTCTTTGCCTACACGCTATTCGTTTTGATTCAGAGTAAAAATCTTCATCCCTAGCCTGCCAAAAGGTTGTCAGCCATGGTTTGCAGACTAGAGCAGAAAAAATAATGAAACCACTGACTATAAACTTCTATACCTAGACCTACACATTTGTCTGCACAGGGGCCTCTGAGTTTATGCTGGAGAACTGCTTCAGTGTTCACTCGGCAAGAACAACAAACAGAAGCAAGCGCGCAGCACCTGGTTGTTCCGCGAAGGGTTCCTACTGGATTACAGATGCACAAGGCTCCGTTTGGGTTAACAGGAGAACCGTGACATCAGTGGTGTGATGGTGTGGACAGGCTGTTGGTGGTCTGCTGTCTACTCTCCCATCCTGCTGCGGCTGGCAGTAGCGTGATTCTCCCCGCTCCCCTTGTTGAGGACGCGAGTGCTGTAGTGCAACGCGTGGCGTGTCCCCTCACAGCGCATCGTTGGCATGATGTGAGTAAGAATACGCAGAAGACTGGTTTTACAGGGTCTTCTACAGTGTCGGCTGCAGTTTGTCTGGTAGGAGAACATCTGGTCATCTCTTGCCTTACACCTCGGTTACTCTTACTCTCTGAACCCTGAGGAGCTTTAGTCTCTTTGGAACTAAAATGATGTTACTGTACTGTTTGGTATGTCTCGGTGGGAAGTGGAGATTAATGCATAAGAAGTCAACCCAGAGATCTCACTCTGGACGAAGGTCTAAGAAGTCATAGTAAACCAAAAATGCTTTTACAATGTACTCCCCTTTGCATAAAATGACTACAAAAGGAGTTTAAAAAGAAAAATAAACACCTCTCTGTAAACACGCACAATAGAAAAACCCTTCACGCAATGAATGGGGAATAAGCAACTTCAAGAGAAGACAATGGAGAGGCAAAACTTCTAAGTCTTAAATTGCAAATTGCTCCCAGTATGACTTTTCATTTGGATGACATAAAACCTCACATCTAAAAGCTTCATGGGGTTGGCTCAGAGACAGACAGTTCTGGGCTGCTCTCTGGACACTGTTACACGGAAAAGTCACGAGAAAAATCAGAATGTAATACATCCTGTCTAAAACTTTGCAAGAAATCATATCATCCTAATGACTTTTAATGGCTTTCCACGCCCCAGAGCCTGCTCCAGGAGCCTGTCCACCCTGCCCATGGAGACCCTGCCTGCAGCCAGGCAGCCCCTGCGAGGCTCCTGGGGGAAGCTGGAGTATCAGGTTTTGAGGGAAACAGGTGAGGTCCAAGATCAGGTTTGAAAGGAAAAGGGAGATGAGAAGATTGAGAAGAAGCTGATTTCAGCAGATACAGCCAACAGGGAAGTTGACTCAAGAGCCTAGATTCTTCACAAAAGAAAAAGAAACACCACCACATTTTCAGGAATCCTTGGGAAAGAAGATATTAACCTCTGAGTTAATGACAAGTTAAATTCTAAGTTGAAGATACATATTATCTGAAAGAGACTGCTGAGTTCTGGAGGGTTGCTCAATGTGGAGCATGTTTCAACTCTTATTTGCTTCCCTCCAGGAATGCACTTTGTGGCAACCAATGGGTATTTTCAAAAGCTTTTTTTTTTTTTTCCTCTAAACTTAAAATCAAATTAATGGGTTTAATTCAGATTAACAAAGCAGCAGGTCACACAGATCCAATAATATGGATTTGCCAACAAGCTTGAGGAGGAAATTAGGAGGTTCTAGATAACCATTAATTACATTTCAAGGCAATGACTTCAACATAACTTCTTCCCAAACCCATAACCACTATTAAGATGTAATTCCATTTTCTCTGCTGCTTAAGAAGGTCCAGCCTTTTCCATGCACTCCTTTATTTCTGGAGATGGAAGGGAAGTCTTTGTTTGGCTGGCATTTTTTAAGCCTTGGTCATCTCACTTGTGGTTTCTAATGCGGCTGCAGGAACAGTTGTATCAGCACAACTGCAGCGATGGCAAATCACAGCCTGGGAACAGGGACTGCGAGTGCGGGCAGGGTGTCTGGAAGTGGCAACGCCGAGCGTCTGCCACAGTGTGTGGTGCCTGCTCCAGAGAGACGCAGCGAGCTCTGTGGGTATCCAGACACGACTTGACAGACATGTTTTCTTAAAAAGAGCTTCCTCAGAGCTTCAGGAGAGATTCACCAGCTGCTGTTACCTGCTCTCAAGCAGAAGGCTGGTGAAAAGGTCTTTAGAGACCCTGACCCCACACGTGGGAGCTTGCCAACCTGTCACCCTGCTTGCAAAGAGCCACGAAGGGCCAGCGAGTAAACCAGAAATCAAGGAACCTGAATGGAAACCGGCCAGGGAAGGGAGGCACAGACCCCGAGGAATCCTCATCTGCCTCTGACTGTCTGAATTATGATGATGTTAATGAGAGACAATATCTCAAAACAGATACTGCTTGATTAAAATTATAGACTCCAGGTAGAAAACATCTGAGCAGACCTGAGAATGTGGGCTGAGGAGACCAAGCGAAGCTGTGTGGTGTTAATTAGTCTCAATCACATATTTCAGTTTTACTCCTCTCTGAGTGAGGGTTACAAGGAATTCAAGCAGCTGCAGCGAGTGTCGATGGATGCACAAGGACTTTCATGTTTCTTTGGACTTGTGAGAAGACAGAGAGGCACTGTCCACAGAGCTGGAGCCATCCACATCAAACCTTGCTTTCTTGTTACCTGTGTTTCATGATCTTCACTATATGGTCACAGGCAGTCATTTCTCCAATTAATACAGATGTGTGCAGCATTATTTCATGTATCTTATGCTTATTTATATCTATTTAATTAGCTTCCCCCAGGCATAGTTGTGACGTATTTGAGGTGATAGTAAAGATGTTTTACTTAGTGTTTGCCATCAGCAGATAAAGTTCCTTGCAACCGTCCGTACCTATAACGTGTAACTACGGGAAGATCCAGGGCGTGCTGGTGGCAGTTCGCCTCTGCATTCTGCAGAAACTCGACAAGTCCTTGAGCAACTTGATCTATTTGTAGCTGCTCTGAGCAGAGGCTTGGCCCAGATCATCTCCAGAGGTCTCTTCCAGCCTAAACTATTCTTTGATTCCCCAATTTTGTTTTCGGCTTTTACACTACACGTTCCCTTAGCAAAACAAAGCAACTTATCTAAAACGCCCGTGAGAGAGCAGGTAGTCAGGTGATATTATTTAACACAAACCTATGGCATAGAAATCACTCCAAAGCTGCACTGTACGTATGTGTGTGTGCACATGCACAAACATACATACCTCAGTACCCACCCAGAGATAGCTCACATAAAAACATTAGCCCTCTATCTTCAGGGGTGTTTAGCAGGTAATAAACTGGCATGTACTAAAAAAAAAAAAAAATGTCAGATTGAAAATCAACCAGATTGAATATTAAACAAAATTTCTGATGTAGGTCCTGCAACCACATATGGCTGAAAAAAGCAGGAAGGTGTAAACAGACCAAGAAAAATATATCTATTGAAAGATGCAGCATTTGCATTTATTGTGAAAGCAGAAGCAGACAAGGTGAAATTTAATTTTTCCATATCCCTGTAAAGTCTCTGAAAACTTCAGGCTGATGGCAGCACTCCTTTTCATTTCACCTTATTTTTCCTCCTGCACTGAGCTACTGTCCAGGCAGAGTCAGGGACCCCGTGTTGCCTCCACCCGCCTCAGCGGTTGCCAATGTTCTGCTCGCACGCCGCACACCATCTCTAGCTACGAAAACCCACCGAGGCTTTTAGAAAGGAAGCTTTACTCAAGTCTCTAGAAACGACTGTTCCTGTACCCATCTGAGCTTCCTCTGAATTGCCTCCAGCGTGCGCGCTTGCATTCGGACAGAAGGGCAGTTTTGAAGCAGATACGTTCATTAGAACTTCCTGAGAGGAGACGTAAACTCAAGGGCAGCCTGCTCATTTCTCCCTGGCTGGGGATCCAGCTTTACTCTGGACACACCACGGCCAAAAGCTTTGTAAAATTGTGTTCTTGTTGAGCACAAACAAGAATAAAGTGATGTCAGGGAACAGGTGCCCTGCAACAACAGGCATCTTGCACAGAAGGCTCCGACGGTGCTAAATGAGCTGTTCGTGGCAAGGAGTAGCACAGAGGGTGCACCTTGTCCTGTGAGAAGCCCAAGAATAGAAACTCTCCCAATACAAAACGGTTTGCATTGGCAAGATGGGCTTCCTTGGGAGATTGGCTTTAATTTAACAGAGATGCCAGAATGAGGTGTGAGCTTTGTACAGAAGGACACACACAGAGACACTGCCACGAGACAGCGTAACCTGACGGAATTAACCAATCCCTTTACGTTTTTACTATTGCCATATAAGTCAGGTTCATGACTACTAGAAGATGCAAATGACAGACTCAGAATCTACATCAATACTTGAAAAAGACTGTGACATGCAATCCAGGCAGGAAGATGGTGGTGTGACTGCCCAGAGCTTGACACAATTCTGATCCTACTGCTGTACCCAGGAGATGCAAAAATAAAACTTAAGAGCAATCTTAAATTATTATGTACCAAAAATATGTGTACTCCATTAACTGTGGGGGGCACCTCTGTCACCAGTTTAAATGTTTATACTCTTGTTTCAGGAGAGGGGACTAAGGCAGGCAATAGTCATAAAGAGTCATTTCTTAAGTACAAACACGACCAGAAAATGTTAGCCCAAGTGCTGGAGCTACCTAACTGGTAAGAAGCACAGCTGAAGAAAGGGTATACATAACCTTGATTATTTCAGGGCAATCCAGGGTATAGTTACAGACTGACAATGACTTCCAGGGCTCTTTCTGGCAGGCAAGAATCAGATATATGTCTGGGACGGGAGAAAGTGGGCACAAAAGTGCTGGTCTCTGCATGATCCAGGCATTCCTGGCCGGAGCAGGAACCACCCAGCAGCCAGCCGCAGTCTGTGCAGATGCAGCTTAGCAAGACCAAGAATGTGATACAAATATGCTGGACTTCCTTGGTAAAAAAAAAAAAAAAAAAAAAAAATATTTCTGGGTTGACCAACCATGGTTCTTTGTGAAGGAATCAACTTGGAGATCACGGTATTTAATTTGAATGTAATCAAACAGGAGATCGGGATATTAGACGGAGAAATATGATTATGGTCACAATTAAATGCAATTTAGGATTTTTAAAATGAAGAAATCAATAGATTACAAACTGCTTACAAAATAAACATTAGCAGTAGGATGCTTATTTTTTATTTTATTTGGTAGTTTTGTAGAAACTTAGTGCAGTATCAGGCCCTACAGGGCAAAACACCTTGTTAGTTTAAATATTCTCATAGGCAAGCTACAATAGAAGAGATTATTTTGAAAAATAACTATTACTATCTGGAAAAACTGATAATTTTAAGCCTTTTTGCAACTTAGTTTCTCCAAGGAAAACTATGTCTTGACATTTATACAAAAGGATTATCAAGAAGAGAGGGGACGCGGAGGAACTCGCTGCTACTTCAACACCGGGCAGAGCGAACAAATGCAGGTGTTGCAGGTACAACACCCAGACCGAAACAGGCTGCTTTCTGGTAAGGGCATCACACTGGGGAAACACCTGGGCAGGCATCTGGACAGTGGCTGAGCGAGTCCACAACCTGAAGAGCAGCGACATTTCGTGCCAGCAGAAACAGAGGTAGGCTTCAAATGGAAAATATTCTTTTTTTATTTGTACTTTAAACAGCACTATCACTCTGGGCACTCGGGTGCTTGGTGCAGACCACCCCGCTGGCACTGGGACGGTGCTTTTAATGCCTGTGATTCTGCTCAGCCAGTGGTTAGAAGGAAAAACGATTCTGAGAAGTAACAAACACTTCCCAGTTCCCTTTATTGGGATGTAACTGATAAATGGAAAAGCTGAACCCGAGTGAAACGTAACCTTTCTGTACCACCGCCAAAGAAACTGCCATAGCCCAGAAACCACAATTTGATGCCATTTGGTACTTTACCAGGTTATAAAACAAAATCAAATCAAGAGCATTTATTCTGCCTCTCCTTCAGGCTGTCCCATGAGTAACTGGAAAACTGTGTAGAAAGGTGCTTTAAAAATTAAGAAATAAAGACTGTTTTACAGGAACTCATGTTCCTCCCTGTCTAACAGCGTAATCCATTCCCAATTTAAAACGCAAGTAACTTCCACAGCTTTGAAAACAATCAGGTCCTTCATGAGCAAAACCACTAGGTAGCTGAGAAATCTTAATGGACTATCTTTATGAGAAGAACATCTTAATAAAAGACGTATCCTATATAAAAAGAGAATCTTTGTGGCTAGATGAGATTATTTGGATGAAACACTGAACCCAGTATGAATAATAAAGAGGATAAGTTTTCTCTCAAAAGGTATCAAATTTTAAATAATGGCATGGACACTTAAAAAAAAAAATTACTAGTACCATTTTTTTTTGGTAAAGTAGGTATTTAATCTGTGTTCAGAGGTCATCACACTTCAAAAATATTTTCATCTAAATGCTTTGTTTCTGTCCTGTTAGATTAAGCCTGAGAATTCAGACCAAGTTGGTAGCTCCAGAGAATGTATAGATACTTTTGAAAGTGGAAACTATTTCTGAGCTCTTAAGTAATTCTGTGGGAGTGAATGTATTTGCAGCTTCCAGGCCAAGCGGGATGACCTTTCCAGAGCTTGTAAAATCAAATCAAATAAAAATAGATTCAGACTTTCTTAAAATGAAAGTGCTTGAAAAAAGAAGCCTACGAACTGAGACACTGGAAGAAAACAGCACATGCACTAGAAAAAATACTTAAAAATGAAATTTTAAGCTTAGAATGACAGTATTTGTGTCTCTATCCCCCTGTTTCCCTCTCACTCTCTGCCATTTCTGTATCATTCTTATCAGAGCTCTGTCAGCCCCTAAACTGACATTTTCCCATCCTGATCATTCCCAGGATAGAGAAGAAGGAATTTTTTTTTCACTTGGCTGATGCAAACAGCAGATCATCCTACAGAGAAACGTCAAGGACAGTTCGGAGTCCTAATCCCTGACCTGCCTGCCCTTTCCTAACTAGCTATTGACATTGAACTTAAAAAGCTGCAATGCCGAGATGAGATAATGAATTCTGTTTGCTTTGGTGTGCAAGAGGAAGAGGGCGAGATAGGGGAGGAGGAAGGGCTCTGGATGTAAAGGCTCTGTTGTGAAGCCAGTCTAACTTCAGTGTGCTAATATCTGAAACTTAAGGAAAATAACTGGAGAAATATCCACTGTTTTTCCCCTGGAGTGCCATGGGTGGGTGGGACAATACAGGCTTAAAGAGCATCGTCACAAGGTACCTGCCAGGAGAGCTCAGCCTGGCCAGCTCCTGTGACGCTGGAGATTGTGCTCGATGCGTGCAGAGCCCTTGTGCCAAGTCCAGCCTTTTCTGTGGCATTTTTTCTGTCTCTGCTTATTGCTTTTATCTTCCTGCATAGAAATGCCCAGCGTGATGCTCACAGTAACCCAGCAGGCCAGGCTTGGCTCCTGAGCTGCAGCAAGCGAGCTCACTGCGACCACGCGCCGACGCTCAGCTCCTGGTCACCCCAGCACTCCGCAGGGAGCATCTCGGCATCTCGCTCCCGGCCATCGCTGGCCTCCCACTTGGGAGTGGGAGTGTCCCCACTGCCCAGGTCCCAGGCATAGGCTCCCGTGCCAGCAGAGACAGGTCCCCCCTGAAACACCGACCCTGCTCCACTGACACGGGCCAGGGCAGGCGGGGATCGCCCACCAACCACCACTCCAGAGTCTTCTCCGTTTCGTTCTGGGATCAAGTGCTGTGTCCTGTGGCGATGAATTCTGGTCTTTATCCCTCTGTATGTTTAAGCAATTATTTGTTGGTTTGGGAAAATTCAGGAGAGGGTACTTAACGTACTTAAAACTCGTAGAGTAGCTCATCTTCACAGATGCTTCTGCTCTAATATCACTTAGTCCCAGAAAACTCCATTACAGTCTAAAGTGGAAAATTATTAAGTTTTGCTATCGTGATCCCAGGAACACTCAACTTTGAACGCCTGCCATCCACATTTTTAGCATGTTGAGTCAGAAAACCTGCAATTCCTAATGTAAGTCACAAGACTGATTATTTTTAAATAGCATTTGCTGCTTGTTCTTATATTGCATATTGATATTTTTACTAAGTTTTCAATTAAGGACTCATTAATCACACCCCGAGGATAACGATCCCTGCTTCTGGAAGGTTGGCTATTTTATTATTTTGTAGTTTTTAGCACTAAACATTCACAATTAATGTTGTAGTAATCCGAAAACAACACAGTTACTGCTCATGTTATCAGAGACAGGAACAAAAACCGTATTTCTAAGTCAGTGTCAAAATTCTGAGAATGCTGGGAAGACACAGCTCGTCTAGATACTGCTAGAGCTAAGCACAGAGAAAAGTAATACCAGTTCCGGGATGATTCATTAGGAAGAGTGAACAGTTGCACCAAATTACGTAGCCTTGTGTGAATTTGTTTACTTTCTTCTAAGGCACACAGGATATGCAGTAGAAAAAAACCATACTAAACTCTGTTGTTTCTTCCTGCGTGTTTAAGTCATTTTGATAAGTAGATATTACTGGAATGGAAAAGGAAATAAAAAAGAGAGTGAGTTGGGGAAATCAAATTACTTTTGGCTGTACTTCTAGAAGGATTAGTTTACCAGTTCTTAAAAACAGTTACCACTGTTAACTACTAATACTGAACATTTTCAGCTACTTCTACCGTTTACTGCCATAGGACAAGCGGATTTTGTCTCGCCTTACTCTGAGACACTGTGATACATCAGCGACGGTGTACGAAACACCAGCTCTTCCAAACTCAATAGGACTTGACTACAAATTAAAATTCAACCTGAAAGTTTATATTCTCACCCTCTACCAACTGTCTGTAGTAGGAAAACAGCTCAGCTGAGCATTAACCTCCGTGTAGCAGAGGGATTAACTCTGAAGGGTTATCTGCCAGCCTACAAAAGCATAAACCATAGGAAAACCTGACACAAATGTTGAGATGCAGCATATTATCAGTTCTGCAACTGACCCTCCTCAATGAGGAGAACTCAAAGTCAAGCTGACAAGTGGGTTTGAAATGGTTATTTGTCAGTTTTCTTCACCCATTGATAGGTCTTCCCATTCTTTGAAAAAGAGAGCAAAACAAAACAAAACAAAAAAGCCCCGAACCAGCTGCTGAAACAGAGCTTTTTCTCTCATCTCTTCCCAGACATGCTAATCAACATAATTCATGGCAAGAAGGGAGGAAAATGAACATCCTCACATGGATATTTCATCAAGATTCTGGAGAGCTTCATAAAGCAGCCTCTTTTAGAAACCATAAAATGAAACAAGACATATTTCTGGGGTTGTCAGCAGGTAGATCCACTGGTTTTGTGGTAAGTAATCTCTTTGGGAGGAAGTCTTTGCTCTGATGTCTGCGTTGGATGTTCTGTGGCTCCCCGCAGCCGCACCAGTGCAGGTCTGTTCACTGGAAGGGGAGGCGGTGATGATATTGCTTCTAACAACCAGACTGAAGTATAGCCCGAGGCTGTCTTCCAAAGCCCCCTCCAAACAGCCTCTAATTAATTTTAATCCTGCCACTCCAATGAGTCCCAAGAGTGCGGCAACCAAAACAAAAAAAAATGAAAAAAAACCTTCATCAAGTCATTCAGAAAAGCTTTGACGGCGTTGCTTCAAGATTTTAGGGCTCCAAGCAGAAAGCACTATGGAAAGCTTTTAAATGCAATTTTCCTTCAGTTTCTTTATTTTCTGTCCTCAAGCCCGTAAAAAGTCTGTTTCTGATGAACAGTATAGTTCCCATTCCTCTCCAGGCCCCAAGGGTTCACTCTACAAGGTGGGTGGCAGGTCTCTGGGAAGCCACCAGGGCCATGCTGGGAAATGTCTCTCCACAGCCAGGGTGAGCCTGGCAGACCTGTCCCCCTTCCCGGTCTCCTGCAGCCCTCGGTCGCCAGGCAGAAGAAGGTTACGTGCGAATGTGGAAACAAGGCAAATAACGACCAACCAGCATCCTGACACTGAACATCCAAAATCAACGCCTGACCCTCCAGAGCGATCGTTGGCTTTAACACCAGCGATCCATCCACCCGTGGCTGGAAGAGCTGCTCTCTGAGCTCCAGAGATGGTCTGCTCGCTTGTATTCTGAGGTACGAAAGTAGAAACGCTCATTCTCTTCTTGCCTTGCAGCAGTGTGGGTATAATTGCTCGCAGAGCTGAGTCAATATGAAAATGGGGGAATACTCTCAAATTTAGCCATGAAAACGCTGTGAGTAGTGCACCTCTCTGCGCAGGGCACCCCTCTGCATTTACCTTTCCACCAAAATTGTAGGCAATTTGATTTTGCTGGGAGCCACGCTCATAGAAAACAAACTTCTGAACTGCTACGAAGGTCTCCAAACGCATTTTTTAGCTTTGCATGTGCGTAGGAATATTAGCAATGGAAAGTGTTTATGAATAAGATGGAGGTGCTCATGAAAAGAGAGGCTCGGGAAGACAAGTACCAGCAATTACACTGTGATTTGAATAGGTGGCGAATATTTCCTTGTGAGTCACCTTTGCAAAAAGATGTATGCCTCTGTTGGTTTATTCAATTTCAGATGTTTCATGGAAGGAATTAATTTAGAAGGGTTTCTTTGGAAAAGAACTTTGGCTGAAGATGTTTGCGTGAGGAGACAGAGACGCTTAAAAGGGTCTGTTAACGACCTATCAGTGAAAGGAACATGAGAGGACAGGACTAGAACTGCAGACACCCCCCCCCCCCCATGATATAGGTTATAAACTGGGGGCCACACGGTATTTTTTTCCCCACAGTTCCACAGTTTTGATTCAGTACGTAGAACAGACGTAGGTATTTTTTTTTCCTCACTGCTCAATGCCCGGCCCTCTTTATTTACTTTATACACTTCAAATGCTGGCCTGACGTCGGAGTTATTAAATTCCCTGTAAGCTTTTCTTCAAATCCCTCATGACACAAGGTACTATTATTACCTCTATTTTACTGACTGCAGAGCTGAGATCTATAGTGATTAAAGGAAATGTATCTTCTAACTGTGGATGCCTAATTAAGAGAGGTCTACAAACTGTTTTCTCAGAACACTCCTTATGTGTCCAAAATGGTCTTCAGCAGCAGTTGGGAGTACAAATTCAGACCCCTGCATCTCAAATGAACCATGAAGAAATTGAAGAATACCCAATTAGTAACAGTCTGTGAAAAGTTAGGTTGAAGTGAATTAACTAGCATCACAAAGGAAAAAAGGTGGCAAAGGAAGGGAAAACAATCAGTTTTCCAAGGCACCATTCAACCATCTTAACCATCAAATAATCCTTTCTTCTCCTTTTCTTAGGCTGATTCGCTACTTCCAACTTCTGGAGCAGACAAAAGAGGGGTCCTGCAGACAGCAACGTCCTCCACCACAACCCCTGGTCCTTCCTCCTCCTCTCTGGCTGGCCCCAGCAGGGGTCACTCAGAGCCCAGGAACCACAGACTGCCCAGCGCAGCTCAGCTTGATGGGCAACCATGGATCATGCGACATCACCATGATGTGTCACCATGCAATGCCAGAGTTATTTGGCGTTTTTATTATCCCTGTACTTCTGACATTAACTTTGTGCCCAGCATGTACCACTCCTGTAGCCAGCCTGGCTCTGGGCAGCACCGTCCACCTCCAACTACATCTGGAGGCAGATGACTCCTCCTGCTTTCATCAGCATCTGTTCTTGGGAAAAGATGGTGCCATCCACATCATCTGGCTGTTTCTGCACAGAGACAGGAAAAGCCTAGATCTGGATGATCTTATCTTATCTTATCCCCTCCCCTCAGCTGGTGATGATCCTCTCTCTCCCAGGCACAATGCCACATGAGGACAGACCCTTCACGCTGCCATGGAGCCCGTGTTATCCTGAGATAGGAAGCTCCTCCTTCTCACCAGGAAGGCAGGAGAAGTGCCAAACACAACGTTATTCTGTAGCTTCCACCATGGGGCAAAGATGCCAAACGGGAAACACCAAAACCACAGAAACTCCCCAAAGCCTCACACATCTCTATGGCAAACACCCAAGTTCAGTGCAGCACGCGACAGCCCAGGGCTGGATCCGAGGGACCACCTCAGCACCTGGCTGAAGCGTGCCCACGGTGAATGAAGCCTCTTGGGCATCTGTTCAGATCTCACCCCATCCTCTGGAGTAAGGGAGAAATACAGGCTTTGGAGCTTCCTTTAAAGCTTACGATGTGGGTGAATGTTCACAGAAGCTGAAAAAAGATAAACACCTGATGCAAAATCTGCCCTCCACCAAATGCAGTTTGAAATCCGAGCTGGAGATTTCTGAGGAAAAGGTTGGTAGAATTCCTTAATATAAACAAAGTATCACAGCCCTAACTTTTTTTTTTTTAAGGAACTGGGGGAATAAAAAGAAACCCTATGGCAGAAACAGGGAATTTCCAGTCCAAGTGGTTTATGCCTGACAAAGGTAGAAGCAGCTGAAAATAGCATCTGATAATGGGGAGCTTACCCAGGGTCCGTGCTGTGAAACACTAGCACAGAATGCCTCGGAGTTGGTACACATGGGGATGGTGGCCAGACCTCACCAGACCTCACAGCAGCAGCTGGTGACTCGTCAGGGTGACATTAAAAGCCCGGGAAGTGCCGTGTCCCTGTGTGGAGTCCCAACCCAGAGGGTCTCCTGGAAACAAGGGGGGTCTGCACCACACGCTGTGTCTGACGGCGTGGAAAGGCTAAAACCTGCACTGTGTCACCAGCTTAGAAACACTCCCCCCGAGTTCTTCTAATGACTGAGCGATGGAATATTCTAGACTGACACCAATCGGATGCTCGTGTGTGAATAAATGTTCTCTGCTTCTGAGGTCTGCATATTCTACTCCATTAAATTCCTTGAGATCTCTTTAGTATTGACACGCTACCTCTTTGCAAACAATCCTGTAGTATCTGGAACGCTCCAAAGTGTCCATGCCAAACACAGTGATTCATTGCACTGCTTTAATAATGGGTGAGAAAAGAGGCTTTTGAGTTCTGTAACCCATAACAACTTTGAAAAGAACAAAGGACCCTCTCCAAAGTCACTGAAGTTAATAGAGCTCTTTTCACTACAGCCTAACCTGAGTTGGTTGAACGAGCAAATGTACGCTCCTGCCACCTCGCTCAAGACGTTCTCTAGCTGCGGCGATAGCGGCTGTTCATTTTCTGCATACCACCCTAATGAAACGAGATCGTGGAAGGTTAAACAAAGACACTGATGGTCTATCAAGGTGATTGGAACCAATGAAATGGAACTAGTATCCTCCGAACTGCCTGCTCTCCCCAACACAGCCAGCAGCAGCACGACCGGTCTTCCAGAAGGATTTTTCAATCCTGTGTCTGCTCTAGCAGGAGGCGTTAATCCCTATCAAACAGATCATTCACGTGCATTAAGGAAAACATTTTCTCTCCTCCTTTTCCAAGTACCACACTTCCCTGACCACCTCTGACAGAGCTCTCCCCCACAAGACAGCAAAGAACCCACCTTTCCAGGCAGCGTGCAGACAGGCACAGACAACAGCGTCAAGAGAAACCCAGAGGACCATTATTTCAACCTGGCTTTTAGGTCACTTGGGGCCAAACAGCAGCTCACTGTCTTTTAAACCCGTTCCTTTTACGGGCAGGTATTTAGAGGGGATAATGGGTTGATTCACCATAAAAGGCTGAGGGTGGGGACTCTCCCTTAAGAGAAGGGTGCAGGCTGGTTTACCTTTCACAAGACACACTTAATTTAGTGGTATTTCAGTCATTCATTTTGTCTAAATACTTTTAAACTATCTTACATCTCCACATGGAAAAAACTCAGCAACTGTAAGAATTCATTTCATAGAGTCTCATAGTTTATGAATTTAAACAAAAGACTCATAGCAACACCCAGCTTGTGAAATTTTGTTTCAGTTCAATGTTTTTCTTCTCCTTTTGGAGCCAACCTCTCTTTTTGAACCCGATCTTCTAAGGATCTAATTGGGAAGCAAGACTGCCAGCCCAGCAGCTCCCACCTCACTCCCACTTTGGCCAATTCCAGCCAAAATGAAAGAATATTAAAAGTCTGAGAGACGTTTTGTGTCACTGCAGATACTGAGCTGTTGCTTGCTGCCAGGAGGAAGCTTGTTCCCAGGAGGGAAGGCCCAGCTGTTGCCCAGTCTGTGCAGCCACAGCGGGCAGAGTGGCCAGCACGGGGCTGGGTGGCATTAGCCACCAGACACCGCTCCTCGCACGGCCACAGTGCCGGAGAGCTGGGAAGAGCTGTAGGCAACGCCATGGGATAGGCAGAGGGGGTCCAGGGAACGGCCTCCCTGGGAAACCGAGCTGTTGGGCTTCGCCTGCCCTCGGAGAGATTCCTCTTACCCTTGAATATTGTAGTTCAGAAATGCGTGGCCTGAGGTTAAGGAGGACCTTCTGATATGGACACCGAAGACAAAATTCATGTCATAAAACCATCGGTCCGTTTCTTTCAGCATACTGTGAAGGTGTTGTGAAGCTCTGGGTTTCCAGGGTGAATGTTCTGCTTGTGTTTCCCTGCTTGCCACTACGAGACGGCCAACTCGGGATGGGAAGATGAGAGGAGGATTACTGGGAATTAGAAAGAGGCTTCAATGACACCCGACGTGAGGTGACGTCAGCCCACAGCAGGCAGAGCAGCCACTGCTTCCTCACAAACGGGAACGGCTGCCCAGAGCCCCACCGCAGCATCCGCGGCACGCAAACGGGAGGGGGACTCGGAATTCAGGAGGAAGTGCACCCGCACCTCCACACCGCTCTTTTGTATTTCAATTTTCTTTGGCCAGTGGGGATGATTTTATAGCATCACAGCAGAACATTATCTTTTATACTTTGACAAAATGAAACCGAGTCCTTGGGATTTTTTCACCCATTGCTCTCTTGGCTACTCGGCTGCAGTACTATTTCATTACTTATTGATTTTTCAGCACGCTGTCTGCATCGCTGTAATTTACACAAGTTCTGATAGCCCTCGGCGATTCTTAACACCTCAGGGTGAGATCATGGAGTTCACTTGAGATACCAAAGGTAGGCAACAAGTTCTTCAGAAAAGACGACAGACTGACAAACTTGATAGTCAAGGAGGAAATTCGAGCAGCTGGAGCTGTGTCATACCCTAAACTGTCAAGGTATTTTTCCTGGCCAAATCGAGTTAGAGCAAATTGGTACCCCAGAAATTAGCCTCACATACAGCTAATAAGGGACTGCAAAGTGTACGGCTAAACCCCGAGAAATTAATAATGCATGTCCCTTACGAGGCAGTTGAACTAATGCTATTTTTGCTGTAACTGGAGATAACCACTGGTCTACAGACAGGCTCGTTATTGGAGACTGCAGCTTCCTCATGACCAAGGACAGGGAACTACAGAGAGCTTCTCTTACATTAAGGGAAGCAACTGTTTCTTTTTCAAGCATTTTTCCCACATTTCAGCCATTTTGAGTAACTGGGAGGCAGTCACCACAGCCAGGGTGGTGCTCGCTTTGACCAGAAAGGCCGGACGAACCCCACGTCTCCGATACGACACGATGTCGTAAGAGCCTGTGTGCCCATCTCCATTCTGCCGCCTCGGAACTCCAAAGCGGGGATGCTTCTGCAGGAAACCCATCACCGCTTAGCAAAATGAGCTCTAATCTTATCAGAGGGCCTGATCCTACTGGTATCATGCACACTGATAGCACTTCAAATCACTTTACGAAATCTGAGTCAATACCGCCTGGCCTTTCCTCCTTCCCGAGTAAACTACAAAATGCTTGAGACATTTTTTAAATGCCTGTTCCTCTGAGGCTGGAATAATATTACCATGAGCAATCGTGACTCTCTAGCCTGGCTCCCATCTCACTGAACTATAATTTAGGAAAAAAAAAAAAAATTATATAGAAGTCTGAGATGACTTTTGGGTAAGGCCTAAAGATCTCATGAACGCTGTGTTATAGACTGATGTATGTACATGTGCAGAAAAGCCTCTCCCCTATGGGAAACCAGGAGATTGAATGGACAGATGGTGAAGGAAAGCCAACAGCTACTAGCCATTCTCTTGGCACATCAAAATCCCAAGGAAAGTGAGTCTAGTTACAAGCAAAAACATACCTAGCAACAAAACAACCACACAGACTTCGAGAATTCATCTAATGAAGAATGAGACGATCTCGTGAGAACCTCTTGGATCTGTTCCTGTGTGACCTGATCTAGGTGGTCCTGCTCTAGCAGGGGGGTTGGACTAGATAATCTTTCAAGGTCCCTTCCAACGCCTAACATTCTGTCATTTATAGGCAGATATTCAGGATATTTTCTCACCAGCTATACTGTAAAGAACAGATAAAAGTAATACAAAATAAAACGTTTGAGGGCCTTCAGTAGGGTTAACTGATGAGCTGGAAGAAGCATAGATCTTTCTTACGGTAGCATAGGTACATATGGCAGAGACAATTTATGATATGCAACAGTAAAATCTGAAACTCTGAAGACAATTTCTCTCCAAGGTGACTGGCATGTTCCATGGAAAGTGGAATCAAGAATGATTCAGGTGGATCAGAGATCCTCCCTGGAGGAACAGGTAAGGGCCAGATGGATGGAGCACCATGGACTGCTGGTTCGGGAGGTCTGCCTGGACTCTTTCTAATGGGGAGATATCAAAGTGACATTTGTAGCACAAACATCAGGATGTCTGTCCAGTGTTCGTAAGATCTGGGAAAACAGGACTGGGACACTCCTCTAGAGCCTGTCTGCCCTGTTTGCCTGCACCACGAGCTCAACCCACGATCCTCTTGGTGCGGTACATGCCCAACCATTGCCCTTCAGTCCTTGTGTTCAGGGGGATCTCCTGATAATCTCACTGACTTTCAGCGTGGAGGTGCCGTAAGAGAGCTCTTTCTAGGAGTACAGCAGTGTCTGAAAGAGCAGATAAAACCCCACATCACCCTGCACACTTTTAGCAGACCTTCCGTGAGTTTAAAGATAAAAGGATTTCTTCCACAATCAGGTTGTCATGAGAGTCTGATGCTGATGCTCTCGCTGCCAGCGCGAGGGTCCGGCTGATTCACGACACGGCTGCATCTCTGCGGGGCGCAGGCCGCGTTGCTCTGCTGGTTTCTGCTTTGTCTTGGAGTTCCTCGGTGTCCTCAGGCACTGGCAGAGTATTAATAAGTAGAATAATAAACCTGTGCTGTGGTGAAGTCTGGGGCTTTCTCTACAAATTCCAGGGTGCAAGAGGATGTTAACACCAACTGACATTAAAAATACTAAAAATGAACTGAGGCATACAGTATTGAAAGGGCTGGGTAGCTGATTAAAGGGGCATTCCCCGCCCCGAAAATATCCCTAATAAGATACAGGTACAGTTGGATTTTACTCTTCCTCGAGCTAGCTCCCGTGACAGCCGGCATTGTGATGTCACAAAGTGTCAGAAATCTGCATTAATAGCAAGATCTTCAGATACTTTGTGAGCATTTCACAGGTTCTTCTGTGAGACAAGACATCCTGAAAGCTGCAAACGGTTCTGCACATCCGGCAGGAGAGGCCGTGAGGGCTCCGAGCTGCGGCCGCAGCAAGTGCGGTGGAGCTGGGGGTCCCTCCTCGGCGGCTGCCAATGGCACATCCACAGCACCGGCAGGAAAACCTCGTGGAGAAAAACCTGCTGTGGAGTTAAAGGCAAGGTTTAGACGCTCTGGAACTAGAAATGTCTCAAGTTCCTCCTGTTGCCAGACTGGCCATGCTTTGCATGCGCATTTCTGGTTTTATCTGCTTTTTATTGTTTTTAATCAAACCAGTACCTTAAGCTACTGCTTTTAAAAACTGTCACGTGTTTCCACAATATTGTATCTACAGACGGGGCCAAGTTAATGATGTCAATGTTTACTGACTGACGATACGTTTTATTCTGTAACTTTAAAGGAGAACATGGGTGACCTCACAAGAACCCTAACTGCATCTCTTCCTGACTTGGCTTTTCTCTCATTCCCACACTATGTTAAAAGCTTTTTCTGTTGTGCAGACGTGCACTTGTGCACACACGTGTGCATGCACACTCATGCTTATTTCCAATTTTGATTGCATGAAACTGTTTATCAACGTTGTGTGAATAATGCCAGGAAAAGATACTCTTCAGAAAATCAATACGTTGAAAGTGCTGTTTTAGGGTTGCAGTAGTTGTTGGTTGTGTTTCTGAGTTATTCCTATTGACCTGAGTTCAAAAACAAGGTATTGATTTATAAAGTACCTTCAGTAAATAAATGCACATTCTTTCTGCTACCCCTAATAACCTGTAGCATACAGAGCAGGGTTTCAACTCAGCTTGGAAAGCGCTGCACGGTCTGGCAGGAGCTCTCCAAACCAGTGGACTTTTTTTGACGGAGCGGGTAATGGAGATACCATTAAGAAAGGAAGGCGACTGACTGGGCTGTGAGCAGGAATTAAAAGAAGGGGGAGGAAAGGAGAGGGCAGTGACGCTTTTTTAAATGAAGTCCTGCAAATTATTAGGTTTGTTTTGTATTTTCAAGAGGTATACAGGAAAAACTTGGTTACTTTCACCTGATGGCACTCACAGCGATTTGCCTCTACTTGTGACCAGTTCAGACATATTTTTAACTTCCACAATAAATGCAGCCTCCTCTGCCTGAAGGATAAACTCCGTGCTAACCTGTAGATAGGGCTTTTAATTAAAACACCAGAAAACCCAGCAGGTTTTAGAATGATGCCACTACATCTAAACTGGCAACAGCTGACAGGCACCATCACCTGAGGGAGCGAATGGTACCTGCGGCTTGACCACGTCGCTGTGAACCCAGTGCTGCGCCCAGGCTGTCGGCACCGCCGTGGTGCTTGGGACCTGCACCGGGCTTTTAAAATCCACCACAGCCGCGCGCTCTCTAATTCGGGACGCCGCAAGTATGCCTGTCACCAACCCCACGCTGTCTCATCAGGTGCCAAGATTTAGAGAGAAAAAGACGATGTATTTTCTCTTTAGGTGACAATGTCACATGAAATCAGTCTTATAGGAGACAAACAGAAATGTTAATGGAAAAAAGCTGAAGAAAATGCATACGTAAAAAATACTCATGCAAGGTGACTGTGCCCGTCTCCCTAGTCCCTGTTTTAAGTCTCATGATATTTACTGTGCACAGAGCCAAAATAAAAATCTAGCTTGCTCAGTATGAGAATCTGGCTATCCTGTGATTATAAAATTCTATTACACTTGTACTCGTGTGATGAAATGTCCTTGCTGCTCAGAAGCTTGCAGTTTGGGTACCATCTCCTGCAAGCATCCCAGGGGATGGCCAGCAGCAGGCTGCAGGGAAAACAGAACTGGAAAATCTGAGAGGAGCCCTGGAAAGGCAGCCTTTATCCACAGTATGGGTTCTGATTTAAAAGACAATATTTCTGCTGTCACCGTTCTCCAAATCAAGCATTTATCCTCTAACAGTAAGACCGATAACAAGGTGAGATGCCTCCACCAGACCAAGGCTCCCTTGCCAGCAAACGGACAAGGTGACAACCATAAAGATAGTTATTAAAATAGGAGAAACAGAATGACCAACACAGCTCTGCTCTCATTCTGTTCCTATTCAGCTCTTCCACAGCATCTTTCATCGTATTTCCACATGAGACTTAAAGGAATGAGACAGTTAGATGAGGGAAGCAGCGAGAAGCCAGCCGAATGCTTTGCTCCAGCACTCCTGCCCTTAGAGATCAAGTTGTTCAGAAAGTACAAAAATTCATCCAAATTGTCATATATTCAGAAAGACTGTAATGCCCATAGACTGTGCTCATTCTTATTGCTACAGTGACCTCATCAACAACCAGCAGTCTTTTTATCGCCAGTCTCTATCTCTCAGCAGCCTGATGTGCACCTGCGCCCAGAGCACCGTCCCAAACCGGGGCTGAATGGTAAAATCCACTGGAAATGTTCCACTGGAAATGTTCCACTGCGGCATTTTTCATGACTTTTGTCAGGCATAAAATGCTTCATGGGAATGTATTGGTTTAATCCCATCCCAGCAGGTTTTCAACAAGACACCTGCCTGCCTGCCCCCTCCAGCCTCCCCATGGCCCCGCGACACCTTGGCAGCTCCCACCTGGCACTCAGCACGCCACCCCCCAGCTGCCCGATCGCTCGTGGGTGCTGCTGGGTGGTGGCAGTGCCCCGACACCGACTTTATCATCCCAAGCCAACAGACAGCTCCTGAGATGAGAGGAGGCGGCTGTGTTAGTGAGCAGATGTTGGCAAGATGTCCTACGCCCTGTATAAACTATAAATATTTCAAGTATTGATATTGTTTATGAGATTCTATCAATTTAGCTCATTATGAAGGGGAAGACAAATGTGTCCAAAATTAATGAAATTTTTCAGACAATAAAATTTTTAGAAGTACTGCATGTTCATTTTAATAGTTCATGAATTTGAAGTGGCCGATCTCTCCCTATTTTTTCTATCGTAAACCATTCGGACGACAAACGTTACATGAATTTCCATAATACAGTTATAACTTTGGCTCATTTCATAGTTTTTATTTCATGCTCCTCAACCCTTGTATTTCAAAATTTATGTTCTTGCTACAAAGATCATACACGAACAAGTGTAAGTCCTCGAAGATCTGTTAATCAGAAACACTAAGCTGATGCTGGTTTAATTGATTCTGTGGAAGCAGTGATGCTTGTAACTCCTGAGACTAAGGGCTTCCCACAAACTGGCCAACTTTCCAGTGGATAAAATAAATATTCTTACAACCTTACGCTAGCGGGTATGTGACCAGCACACAGTTAGATCAACACACCTCTTTAATAAGGCTGGTTGTTTACATACTGTGTCCTAAAGATCCAAACGCTCACGCTTTGTGTAGCACAAGCCACATATAAAAGCCAGTAACATTTCCCAATCGTTTCCTCTCTTGGGTGCAAATCACACCCAGTGCAGGGCCCAAAGACATCCAAAGACAGCCACAGCCTGGCTGGTTACCAGAGCCCAGGGCGACCCAAGTCGGGTGGCCCAAATGAGCCCCCCTGCCCGCACAGGTTCCCTGAGGGTCCCACCAGCCTCCCGCTCCCTACGCACTGACGCGATCCCGCAGAGCGCTGGACACACCTGCTACGCTCTCTCTGAGCTTTGCACGCACACTTTCCAGGAGAGAGGTAATAAAACAAATTTATCGCCCCTTTTCCCCAACAGGATTATAGAAAGGTAAACAAAGGAATTCTGAGTTCTTTAAGGAAAGGCCCCTTGAACTTATGGATGTGACTGGGAGATTAAAGACCACTTTCTCAGAGAAAGTCTCAGGGTAAAGCTGTCCTCATCCCACTTCTGCAGAGCTCTGCAGAAGATACAACAGCTCGTTTTAAGGGCTGTTTCACTTTGAGACAGCAAAGATTTAGCTGCGGGACTGCGTGTGAACTGGGGTGCTGACATCTCCCCCTGCGAGAAAGCAACTCGGAGCCTGGCCAGAAACACAGGCTTAGAAAGCTCAGTCGATGCTGCAGATGAAGGATATGAAACTAATTACACAAGCCTCATAAAGTGTTATAGAGCAAATCATAATCAAACCCGGGCTGATGACAGCAGATACACGACGGGAGGAAGACCAACAGCTTGTCAGAAACCTTCTGAAGGCCCCACACCTTCTTCCCATCCCTGGCTCCATTTCCCCTCATACTTCCTCTGCAGGACAGGTTTCTGCTCCCCACCTCCTGGCCAGGCAGACGTGCACCCGAATTCCACAGCTGCACCACAGGCGAGCCCTAAACTGGAACCAGATGGGCGGGTGGCGGGTCCTGGCCACGGCCAGCGCCCGGCAGCCACCGCTCCAGTGCCCGGAGGGGCTCTGCTCCGCACAGTGCACCGGTGCCGGGACGCTCCCTGCACGCTCTCGGCCCACGAGCTGCTCCGCGGGAGGGATCAAGCAGCGCTGCCTTCCCCGGGAGGTTTTCTGTGAGTTTTGCTGATAATAACATTACGGTTTTCCCCGTGCTGGCAGTCGGAGGAGAGGAGCCCGCAGCCTTTGGAGGGATCGATCCGATCGATCCCAGAGGCTCCATGTCATTTCCAGGGGATTTGCTAAAGAAGCTACTTATGTCCCTTTTTCATTTTCACCAACTCATTACCAGCTGCTGCTGCTCCCTGCGTTTCAGCAGCACCTGCAGGAATGAAACCACCCGATCCTGGTTTAGATGCCTCTCCTGCAATTAAACGCCGCCGAGCGGAGCTGAAGGCGAGGGGCGGGTGACGCCAGCGCGCAGGGCTCGTTACCCACCTCTCCCCTCCACGCGGGCACACACACAGACACCCTATTTTCCCCCTTTTTTTTTTTTTTTTTTTTTTAAAGGGCAGCCCAGCAGCAGACTAAGCAACTGATCCCCCGGCTTAACTTTTAAATTAAGACCATTGTAAATTTGGGAACTTGAGAAGAGATGGAGAGGACACCCATAATCCTTTGCAAATGTCAAGTGGCTCTCGATATTGGTTACTTTTCAAAGGTAGCTAGGCTACAGCGTGCTGCAGTAATGAAAAAGCCCTGCCAGGCCCACTCCATAGGGCTTCAGTCAATATACATAATATTATTGGGCTTTGAAAGGATTAAAGATTGTTTCTTTTGCTTCCTTGTAATATGGTGATCTCCTGCGCTGAGAACTCCCGATGTGCCCTCCCCTTCAGGGGAGGATGCTGGAGACGGAGGGATGCCCCATCACCGCTACGGGACTGCCCGGCGGTGCCCGGCACCCTCGGCACGCCGCCGGCAGAGCTTCCCTGGGCGCTACTTGGTCCATTCAGCCACTGCTGCTGACAAAGCTGTTTCGTTGCTCGTCCATGTCGAGAGACGGAAGAGGAATTGAGAATTTTTAAAAAGAAAAGTTAAATGACACTGGAAGTCTCTGAACACCAACAGGTCTCGAGGCCAGACTGGAAAGTGTTGAAATATCTGGAAAAATACTGTTTTTCTTTCCATACTACTCAGAAAAGTTCATACATCTGCATTTTGACTGCAAGAACTCAGCTCCTCACAAACACCCATTAAGTACAAGAAAATGTAACAATCAGCACTTGTTTGAATCTCTGCAGGGCTACTCTGAGCCGGGATGGCAGCTTTGGCAGAGGCAGCAGCGCAGGACGAGACCCCAAAGTAACGAGACTCCGCACGTTAGACCTCCTCACTGAGCTTGGTGCTTCTGAAAGCAGCGCCTCTTGCCAAAGGCACGCGCAAACCCTGATTTCAGGTGTCTCGGACAGAGGACCTTGCAGCTGAATTACTATCAAACCTGTCTTTTTTACCTTTTCACGTTTGTATATTCTTGTTCTGGTATTTAATTAATATTATGTCATTGAACACGGTGAATTTTTCATCTCAGCGACCTTCTCTATCATGGCAGGATTCCCTCTGACGCTCCTTTTCACGAAGCCAAAGGCAAACAGTGGTGGCAAACCTCTGCTCTCAGATGTAGTCAAGAGAAATGGAGAACCTGAGATTCCTGCGCAGGACAGAGCAGGGTCTGGCATCCTGGATGCTGGCAGAACCCAGTGCTCCCTCCGGTCTGGAGTGAAGCTCCCCTGACTTACAGGCGAGGATGGGGGCTTCCAGCACCTGAGCTGGTACATTTTAGTAGCGGTGGACTGATCGATGACACTGGATATTCACTGAAGACATTAACTCTGAAAAATGTATTTGAAAAAAGTCCTGTGTTTCCCTTACTATTCTTATGACACTGATCTTCAACAAATGAGGTGAAGACTGGAACCTGCAAACCCAAGCAGGTGAAGAGGCAAGATGTTAAAGCTCAGACCACTGAGACACGTCTGGGAGAAAGCCCAGCTGACTTGGGAGCAGCAGCAAGAGCGGCAGCATCACGGCCTGGCCCGGCACGCAAGGCAACGCGGCACAGACGGCCCGGCCCGGTGAAATGCTCAGCAAGGTCTTGCACTTGCCGTTTCTGACTGTGCTTATCCCAGTGGGACTCCACGGGCAGTTTGACACTGAAAATTACCCAGATGAGTAACTTTCCATTCCAGAAGAAGACAGGAAAAAGGGGAAGAGGAACCAAAGGAAACGTTAGAAGTTCTTTTAACACAGTATCTTAAAAAAGTAAATCTCAGGAAAAGTTTTAACTGAAATCCTAACAAAAGTGCTTCTGCGGGTTTCAAGCCATTAATCCTAACTAAGGCTTCCCCGCTCTAAGGGCTGATCCAACGGCCACTGAATTCAGAGAAAAACTCTGTAGCTATGCCAGTGAATAAAGCCTTTGATTTCAGATTTATTTCAAAAAGAAAAATGTTCTATATTAAACCAGCAATAAATAATATGGAGCATTTAACAGAGTAGATGACATGTTATTTCAGGTGCTGAAAACAGTTTTTCTGAGGTCAGGTGGGATAACCTGATGAGTGATTCCCACAGAAGTCCTGCTGCCGGGGCACGATGCTGCCCTGACCCACCGAGGCTGAGCTCCAGCCAGCCCTGACACGCCGGCTTAGGTGGTTTTTCAGGTTTTGGATGAGTCCTCAGTTAGCTGACACTCTGGCCACTTGTTTTCTGAACTGTAATGACCATAAATGTAAGTCAAATTTAAGAAGGATTTTGGTAATTCTGCCACATAGCAATGCTCACAAAAAAATTGCCGTTTTTTTGTTTTATTGTAATGGAAGTTCCTTTGAGACGTGCTGGATGAAAGAATTAGTAAGAAATGAGGATCCAAAGCCTGAGACAGCCTGAGTTCTGAAGCATTTGCCTTAACTTCCTAGGGCAACACGTCTCCAAAATGGAACGACCAAAAGGTTCCAAACACCTCTGTGTTTTCTGACGCCTGTGGGGATGGGCACAAAGGGGGTGATGACAGAACAGTTTAGCGGCTGATATCCTTTACGAGATGCCCAGAGATACCATAAACTTCCCTAACATCCAGTAAGTGTTTTATAAATGTCACAAAAATCCCACTCAGACTACAAAGGGTCTGTAAAACTCTACTGTAGAGCTCTGCTGAGAAACCTGCAGGTGAGGAGTCGCACGTGAAATGTAGGCAGGAAGAAGAAAGAGACCCAAGAGAGCAGAACGAGACCAAACCAGAGACTGGAGACATGGACATTACACCGAGATAATGGGGAAAAGAGGGAATAAGGACTGGAAAAGCACCTATAGACTGACCAGGAGATCCTTTCTCAAATGAACTCTGTTTATAGGCATCTCCCTGTCGCTTTCTTCTTCTGTGATCACAGAGATCGCAGACTTGCGTGGTGCTTCTTGTCTGGCAACATACAGAAATGAGATCTAACCCTGCACTGCCTGCAGGTATTGTACCTACCTCTATCAGTAAAACATTCTTAAATATGGTTTTAGAGACGAGGGCACAAATAGCCCAAAGCCATTAAAAGAAAGAAATTTAAAAAAAAAGATAAATCAAAAGATTCTAGACTGACAGGGTGATAAATTAGAGGTTAAACAGCTAAAAACTTAATGGTAATTTTAATTTTCAGGCCAACAGTTGCACTTCTTGAGAAATCTATACTATTCTCCCAGCAGTTTCCTTTAAATAACTGATGGATCTTCCCAATCTAAACTCCAATTTAAAAGATTTGTCTGTAAGAAAATCCCAATCTCAACAAAAGGTAATGTGGCTGAAGCTCTTCGAGCCAGGCTGATGGCAATAAAGCAGCAGTGAGTTTCTGTTAGCTAGAATAAGTTAACAGATTCCTACTAATCCTCCCTGTTATCACTAAACACCTGAATACAGCTACAGCCGCCGCCTTGTAGGTGAAGATGGATATTTAATTTCTAGCAAAGTAGGATCCCATGCGCACCGTGTGCGGGGCCGGCGGTGGCGGAGGGAGTGGTGCGTGGTGGACCTTCGCCAGTAAAAGGTTTCACACTGCAGAAGTCCACGGGATGCAGCAGAATGGTAAAGTCATTCATCACATGTATTTAAAGTTGAATTTGCTGATATTTTATGGTATTGGATTTTATTTCTATTAACATTTTATGCTGAAATTACAGAATGATTCGTGAGTACTGAATTTTTGATTGCTTTTATACTTGCTGGGACACTATTAACGTTGATTTACGTTAATAGCACTGTAAGAAGATATTAACAATGAAATTTCCAAAAGCACTTAGCATCCCATAATTGGAGTTAAATGACAAAAAAAATGAGGGGATAATAAAGTATAGAGAGAGACAGAATTTTTGACAATACTCCCTCTAAATTGTATTTTTCAGGAAGAATTCGTGCAGGACAATTTCATAAAAGAATAAAGTCACCCATCGAGAAGAACACTTCCTGTACTGACTAAGCACCATGATGGCAAATTGAGATGTAGGTCAAGCACCACCTCCCCGGGTGCCAGCGACAAGGCGAGGAGCTGAAAGGAGCGATGGGGATGTTACGTCTTCATGCCAGATGGGTCCAGCAACTCCACACCTGCAGAGCACTTTTCTGGACCAAAGTCCAGGAACCAGCAGTGGGAGGCTGACAGAGGAATGACACTGACCAGGATAGAAATTAGCCAAGTTCCGTCCTTTGAGGCTGAGAGAATCGAATTTTCTCAGGAGAAGGATGTAAAGCCAAGGTGACACGCATGACGTACCCAGCGGCACGGGCAGGGAGCAGCGAGGTGAGCTGCCCTCTGAGCCAACAGCCGCCTTCGCCCGTCCCCCTGCGCGGCAGCCGAGCGCTGATCGCACCCGTTACAGATGAGACTCTACGCCTGGATGGAGTGGAAGAGACCTGCACCAAGCTACGTCACTACCAGCTCTAGCCTATTAAACTGCAATTTAAAAGAGCCGATCCCTAGAAAATCAAAAACTAAATTAACAATTAAAAGCACTCGTCTACCGTCAACACTTTCGCCCCTTCTGACTTACTGGTCCCTAGTAGTTGCTGGACAGCATCATGTTCTACCGATGGAAGTTCTCGGCAAGCCCAGGAGTTAGCTGTAGGTGACTGAGGTACCCGACAGAGTAGAAAGAGGATGATTTTTTTCAATTTCACTGCATGAAATCTCTCTTAAAATTGAGTAGTTTCTATGCTTCGTTTCAATCATGCGCATATCTCAGGTCACTCACTAAACTCATCCTGAAAAGTAATAAAATGGCTCAATAAAAGCTGCCACCTGACCCACTGGAGCTGTTTCTATGTCCTGATGCGAGGGCTGCACAGAAACCTGTGTCCTGGTGGAGGGGCCGCCTGCCTGCATCCGGAGTGGAGCCGTGGAAGATGCACGAGGTGAAAGTAGCCCCAGCAGAGAATTCTCATTTCACAGAACGCTTACCATTTCCTTTGATCTCAAATCAGGCTCAAACAAATTTAATTTTTTTTTTTTTTAAATAAACAGAATTTCCACAAATTCTACTTTGATACCACTCAGATATTGTCTTTAAACCTTCTCTTTCCATTAAAAAAGCATCAAAGTGCTTTCTGTTAAAAAGTGCTGCAATGCACTTCACCGTTTTCAACACACGCAGTTAAATTGCTCATTTAGAGTCAAAGAACATACAGGGGCAATGTGACAAATTATGAAAACTTGGAACAAAAAAGTAAACTTGAAACAATAATCTTAAAATAGACAACATAAAGAAACAAAACACATCACTTGATTTGCTTCAAGTAGATCCGGGGCGGGGGGGGAAATGCAAAAAGTGTTTGTACAGATGTGTTTTATGCGTTGTGTTTAAATGACGTCTTTATGGGGGAAGAAGAAAGAAGATATGCCAGAACATTTCCATCCAGTTTTAGTCAGGAAAATAACTTTGAAAATACTATGCTGGAACAAGGTCATTTTCGCATTTTACTCTGACCAGGAAGGAAGACCATGTCAGAGTTTTGTTAGAAAGAAATCGTTCCAGCTCAATTTTATGGTCCACTAAAATGTGGAAGAAAGTCATATTAGAAGTCAAATGACACAGTAATGAATGAAAAGTCTTGGCTGTGCTTAGGAAAATAAACATGTAGCAATAGCAATCTTATAAAGTGATGACACATTGGCATGTGATTCAGAAATGACAAAAGCCAAGGAAATCTGAAACAGGACCAACTCCAGCCCTGTTTGTGATCTACAGACTTGGTGATTTTAAGGTCAGAGGCAACACTGTGATCTCACAGTCTAATGATTTCATCCCCAAATTTAGGTCTGAAGCTGCTATTACCCCCTTTTTAAATATAGAAATGTATGTATATTAGTATAAAATGAATGTAAAGACTTCACTCGAATAGGAATGGGTGAGATGGGTTGGTAAGTCGGTGAATTACCCCATCTCCTCCCAACACACAGCTTGTCTCCAGACTGAATTTGTCGAGCTGTAGGGTACAGCCATCGGCTCACCAGCTGAGAACAAGTTCTTTTGTCTGTTCACCAACAATAACTGTACTGATCAGTAAAAGAAAGAGTTGTTATTATACAAAAGTAAAAAGAATTTTTGTTTTGAAAGCTTAGACAATATTTCCTTCAATGGAAGAACAACTCTTCCACAGACAGAGCTGTATTTTGGCTACAGCCACCTTCATCTAGTTACAAACAAACCAACCCCTTTTCTTTCATCAGCAGGAACCACATTTGCTTACGCAGAAGATCTGTCAGCAGACCAGAGTGAATAGATCAAATGGAGCTGACATGCTACTAAATTTAATATGCATCCTCATGCCTTTAAAATTCTGATATACCCCTGCATTTAAAAGGTAGTTTTGTGGACTTCTTAAGTAATTATATTTCAGTAACAGGCAAGACTATCAACACATGGAGACTTAACAACAAACACACTGACTGAAGCATAAATTAAAAGCTGATTGATGGATAGATAACATAGCTGAATCATTAAATTGCCATAGGATTGGGAAAAAAACAACAGATCAAGCCCTTGTGTCATGTCCCGCTCAGCGGACTGCGATGGATACGGACCCAAATCAACAGCTAAGGAGACACCACAACCGCCGAGCGCGTAGGTAGCCGGGGAACGGCTGACACACAAAGGCGCAGGCAGGAGCTGGTGAAAGGAAGGGGCAGGCACCAGAGTGTGAAGGGGGAACACAGGGCTACAGAACCACGTAATGCTATACAGGGGTATGAGGACACAAATTGTCCCTCATCCTGTCCCTCCTGGATGTACTCCCACAGCCTGTTTCCAGCCTGCCCTTGCACTGTTGCAGAAAATACCACCTCCAGTGGGGCTGGTGCTACAGCCTGAGGGGAACACCGAGAGCTCTGCTCAGGAGAGCGGAATGATACAAGGGCACCAGAAAACAACTCTTTCTGGAGCAGAAGTACCTGAAAAAAGGTGGATTGTATGCGGAGGAGCTCCTGGGAACAGCAGAGCAGAGGTGTCCGTGTCCCTGAGGGCAAGCACAGATTTCTGTGACACCAAATCCTCCGGCATCCAGCGCCTCGCTCGCCTCTCGAAGCTATGCCGCTGGCTAGCGCCTGCAACCTCTCAAGTGGAAAAATGTAATTTTATTAAGGCTCTTCTAGCTTCAGTTTCAGCATCTGCACTGCAGCAGAGCACACAAAGAAAGGTTATGAAGAATTTCTCATTATGGCCACGGGCACAGGATTCATAATACCCCCCAGCCAAGCTCTGTTTGCTTCCCCCTGTTAATAAAACTCACGCTCGGTCCACCTGCCTCCCCGGCCTCTCGCCCCGCCGCCCACAGGTGCCCCAGCCCTGGGCCACCCAGCGCGTCATCCCCGCATCCTTCATGGGCGCAAAGCTCCTTCTGCTTTGCCTTCTCTAAATTCTTATTTCATGGGCACCTTCGTTTGCAAGCCTGCTCTTGGAGGCCCAGAGCTGCAATTAATCCGTGTCACAGGAAAGATGGAGTGTCGGTAGAATTTATGACTGGCTCTGAGCCGTCATGATGAGCAGGGGCACCTCAGCCCCTTGTGATATAAATGCCTCTGCTAATTGGATTGCGGGAGCTAATCAGAAGCTGGGGAGAGAATGGCGGCGCTCAGCCTCCCCGCTGCTGGTGCGGGCTGATAAAGCCGGCAGCTGCGCTCAGGAGGCGGCGCAGGAATTGTATCCTCGCGTGGCACCTCGCCCGAGATGTCTATCACGGGGCGCCCAGGGTGGCTATTGCAGGGCACCCGGGACGGCTATCGCAGGGCACCTGAGATGGCTATCGCGGGGCGCCTGGGGGGGCCATGGCACAGGGTGGCCGCGCAGGCAGAGGCAGGGAGGAAGGACGGAATCGACCGAGGAAGGTCTCACCGCTGACCCGTGCAGGTGCACGCAGCGGGGCCCGAGCAGGTGTGCACACATGGGCGGGTGGGCTGGCGAGCGGTGCGAGGCTGGTGAAATCCCGCACGGCCTCAGCAGGCTGTACCCGGCCAGAAGCTGTCAGAGAAGCTGCGAGCATCCCAAACGGCTGCTCTGGTGGGCAGCACCATGGGCAGTCCTGGGCCAGGGTATGGCAGTGGCACCACCAGGGCCACCCAGCTTGGCCAGTGTAGCAGACACCCCTGCAGCCCTTCTGCAGTCCTTAGGGTCCCCGTTGCTGACCTCAAGCATTAGAAAGGGGGCTGAACACTCAGTGATCCCAATACCACATCTCTCAATACCCTCAGTAGGTTCCTTTCCCCAGAAAGACAGAAAATCAGGGGGATGAAGGTGGAAGAAACACAACAAGGACACTCTCACAGTAGAAGTAGGGTTGGCTACACCCGTACCCAACTGGTCGAGTGTCATCTGCTACATGCCCCACACACGACATGGGCTATCAGATGGTGGGCAGGCAGATGGCTCCCAAGGACAGGGTCAGGATGCCCTTGAGATGGCTCCAAACCTTTACAGCAGCTTCAAGCTCTGTGGTCAAACCCACCTCCTGGCCAGGGTGGACCTGCTCACGGGGAGACGGGAAGAGCCCTGTCTGGAGAGGTCAGACCTGACTCTGCACCTGCACGTGCATGAAGCAGGCATGCGCAGGTTGCCGCTGGAGAACGGGGTTGGTTTTGCGATCCAAGGCTCTTACACATTCAAACAGCTTTTCTGTCTTCTCCAAGTCTTTCTTATTGCCCTTTATTTTCCTCTCTGCCTTCCTTTCTTGCAAATATAAGGATTCGAAAGTAAATCCTGAAAATGACGACTAAAACCAGTAATCCCTCCTTACAGAAATACTTTTCCACCTTCTTAAATCTTTTTGGAGGAGCGAGGGAAAATAACCCTTGTATTTATGCAAATTTAAAAGTGGCGTGTGATGATGGAAACAAAACAGTGCTGGACGGCAGCCAAGGCATGGCACCAACGGGGCCTCTCAGCTGCTCGCCTCCCGATTCTTTGGGGGAAGCAGCTGTAGAGAAATGAAAATACAGGAGCCCCGGCGCACACCCGCCGCCGCCCGCGCACACATTCCAGCACCCGTCACCTCGGAGGCGGCAGGATGCGGGCTCTGGCCAGGCGCTGCCTGCAGCCGCTGCCCAAAGCACCCTGTCGTCCCCCACAAGCCTCCCTGTCCCGCTGCTCCCGATCCCCCTTTCAGGAATTTACAAACATTTTCCGCAGATCAATATCTGTATTGATTATTCATTGTGAGCGAGTCGTGTGTCTTTGGTGATCCAACCTGGCAGAGTGAGCAGCCAAAGGCTGCTGCAGTTACGGGGGAAAAAAAAAGAAGAAAAAAAATCCACAGAAGGCGAGAGGGACCCAGATCTTGCTGGGTTTGCCACTGCCAGCAATGAGACGGATGGAGAGGAAGGAAAGAAGGAAGGAAGGAAATGGGAACGGCATGAAAAGCAACGAAGAGACAAGGGAGCTGAGGAAAGAAAGCAAGAGCAGGAAAAACAAAGTCACCGCTGGAGAACCAGTGCCGGGGCACAACGGCAGCCTGGAGAGATTCTCAGCCTCGCACTCGCCGTTCTGCACACAGATGCGATGGACTTATTGCTCCGGGAGCAAAAAGTGACTCACGGTTTTGGTATCTGCTACGTAAGAGCTTTGGGGGGATTCCTTGGCTGGCTGACAGCAAGGGAAGAGAGCAGCAGCAGTGAGGTAAAACGCGATCCCTTCCTCCTGCCTTCCTGGGAATACGCGTCGCCCGGGCTGGCTGGAGCAGCTCGCTGCTCGCTTATGATATGCAAAAGGAGAATAATTAAAAGCGCCAGCATCACTTGCAAAGTGAGTAAACACAAAGCCTTTCAAAACATGCTCTTCAGCTAATGAGAAGCTGTAATTTCTTATACTTAAAGGCAAAAAAGACACTGATGAGACTCAGTGGAGTGTGTGTGCATGCGCGCCTGCGTGTGTGTGCATGTGTTTGTAGATATGAGAGAATCAGTTAATTGTTGATGATGTTTAGAAAAGGGATTATGAGAAAAGACACTGAAATGATGACAGGGAACATCTTGGATCAGAGCCAAAGAAATAAAATAATCAAGGACAATCAAGCCTGCAGCTCCGGAGAAAGCGCCGACTGTTCTGCCAGGGACTTGGAAGGAATTTCCCCGCGCTGCCGAGCTGCAGCTGGAATACGTGCTTGGCACCAGGAGGGAGAATCGCAAGGAGCAGTTCGCTTGGAGCATGAAACAACAGAAGAGAGAACTATGGAGCTGTGCTATAATTCAGAGGTTAAACAGCTTTGTCTGCTTATGTGTCAGCCGGAGACTCGGTTTTGCCCACACCTGACCTGCTCTCCAAAAACGCAACTTCCGAAATTCTCTGGCTGCGAGCAGAAGCTGACGATCCTCCATCCGCCTCTCCAGAACTGCTGTGACGTTACAAAAACAAAGAAAAGGGAGCTTGAGGAATTAAGTTCTCCTGTGGCTGCAGGACCTGATGGACCTGACCATGGGAACTGGCTCTGGAATCGATTCGTCCTTACTCCTGGAAATCGGAACCCCCTGGCTCCAGATGGGGGGTGGCAGCTCGCTGCCTCCAAGCACACAGGAAAGGTGACAGTCACCGGGGACGCCGGGAACAAGCTTTCCTTCCCACCTGGGCATCTGCCTGCTGCCCTGAATGAACGGATTTTAATAAATGTTGGCTTTCTCTTGGGCTGAGGTTGGGTGGGGAGAGAGGATAGAGGGAAATTTAAATCAGCTTGTGACCGCTATGTTGTAAGGGAGCTACAAAAATGCCATCTCTTTGTTTTGGATGTTAAACTCCGTCTTACTTCATTGTTGCTGAATTTTGGCACGTTACACTCTGGGCTTCTCCAGCAGCAGAAACACATGGTCTTTTAAAGTGGGAATCTTTGGGGACACGGAGGCAGAGAAATGAGCCAATCATACATGACTTTTCCACATTTCATGGTTTTCAGCATTTGCAGAAAGCTTTTCGGATGGTACGTATGTGTGCGAGCACCAGGGAGGGCGGGAGGAGGAGGAGAGGGGGAGCGAGCGCATGGCAGGAGCAGGCACGATGTTGGGGTCCGTCCGTCATGGACGCGGCGCGGTCGGTGCTGCCAGGCAGACAGACACCCCTTCCCTGCGTCGGGGCTCTGCCGAGCCTGCTCAGACCTGAGCGGAATGTTAAACGCAGAGGACTAGATTAGCATACTAACCAAGTCCTGTCAACCCCCGGCAATCAGCAAATGGCCATCTCCTCGCTCCAGCCGGTGCGGCAGAGCCTGCCAGACGCTTAACCGTGTCCTTTGTCAGATCGCGTTTTATGTTTGCGTTTAGCTTTTGTTTTCCAATCACACCCTAGAAATTCATTAACAAGAATGAAAGGCAGAGATGCAAAAAACCTATAATGAAAACAAATGATCTATTTAAACGGTGCTCAGGCTGAAAGGAGGGGTCTGACAGCGCTGGGACCAGGAGAGAAGGAAACCCTGCAGCCTGAAAAATGCCTGGACACATTCAGGTCCTTTCCCGTGCCAAGGCTCCAAGGAGACAGTTGCTACAAAGCCAGTGGTCTGTGTAAGGATGTTGTAGCGTTGTCTCTACAGAGCCTCAAAGAAATGCCAGCAACTGGCCAGAAAGAGAAGTCGTCATTGTTCCTGCTCTGGCTGCCACTAACGCTGTAATTACTGCTACTGCTACTTAGATGGGCTTTAATTAGAAAAAAAGTTGCCGTGGCCACAAATACAAACTTTTAAAATAATTTGAGATCGTTTCACATCCTTCCTCCTGTTCCAAGACAGCAGCAGTGGTCCTGCAGCTGAGCAGTGAGGGCAGCCCATGAAGGGAGGGCACCCTTCGCTGGGTGCTGCGGGTGGCACCAGGGCTGGGCGATGCCGCGGCGCAGCCCAACCAGCAGTGGGGACACTGGACCTGGGGCAGCAGGGGGTTCAGGTGACATCAGCTCCTGTGTTATTTCTTAAACAAGTGATTTCACAAATGTTCACATCCCTGAAACTGTCATATGGTTGTGGAGAATAAAAATATGTAATCCAAGCATGGCCTCGGGGTCTATCAAAAAAGGGAATATGTGAAACAATCCATGTTGTATGATTTCTATTTCTAAATGGTGCATGTGGGTTTAAATATCACAGAGCACAGCTTACATACTTGACAACAGGACTTTAAGGCAAATAGGACGTGGAGAAGGAGGGGTGTGTGATCAGCCCCAAAGCTCCAGGTGGAGTTCGAGTGTGCGGGTCTGAGAGGTCAAGAACAGGGACAGATCCTGACTGCACGGCCCCAGGACACCATCCCTGCTGCTCACGTCTAACATGGCCTCCCTGGAGATGTGCCACTGCCATGGGAATGCTCTGAGAGTCTGTGTAATTTACACTTTTGGGAAACAGGGAAAAAAGAAAATGTTTTGCAGCCCCCTTTGTCCTCCAGTCCTCTGCGGTCACCACAGGCTGGGTGGACGGGAGGCTCTGGTTGTGTCCCACCATGTAGCTCCACTAATTCCAGCTGACTTACGCCAGCTAAGAACCTGTAGCTTAAGTGTTTTAAAGATAGACACCTTAAAGATTCTAGCTCTTGAAGAAACTGGAAAAACTCTCTCACACATTTCAGCACCTACAATCTGTCCACCGCTTCCAGAAGCTGATGTTTAAGGAAACCTCTCTTATTTATACATGGTAACAACATGCTAGATAATCTTACTCACCACAGTTTAATCTTAGATAAACAAACAGAAATCTTTAAGAATCTTCAAAATTTATCCTAGACTCCAGCCAGTCCTGACCATTAACTTTTATTTGTAAACACTGCAAATAGTGGCGAAATGTTGCTGCTTTCTAGAGATTCCTACTAACCATGGCTGGACTACTTATGATGTGGGACCAGAGAGTTTTGGAGCCACTGAAATAAAAAAAAGATTTTCACAGTAGCTTCTGAAAGAGCCTTCTGCCAGTTAAAAAATTAAAAAAAAAAAAAAAAAGAAAAAGAAAAAGAAGTATTTTGGGAAATCACAGAAGAACTGTCTATCATCTGTGCCAGCACATCACCCAGGTGATGAGCTACAAATACATTCCCACTCTTTTTTCAGTATTGAAATAAAACAGAGGGAAGTTACTAAAAATACATTATATTCTTATGCCAGAAGATCAAGACATGCTGAAACTGAAGAGCAAACCTGGAAAACTCTTAGCAAATAGAAAGGCTATGACTGCAGGGGGTGGGGAATCTCTTATGTGCCATGTTCATCAGTAATTAGTACGTTTCTTATCTGCTCAGTGAACAGAACAAACTTTAGGCAGCACCTGCCAACCCCAGAAAGGAGGATTTTCCAGCCTTTCCTGCCATCAGTAAAACCTGCAGCTCAGAGCACGCGCTCCCTGGCCGAAGGCGAAATGCACCCGCTTCCTCGCGCAGAGCGCTGCCGCGCCGGGGCGCTCCCCCGAGAGGGAAGCGGTAATTCCTCTGGCTGTAGCAGGTCCCGTGGCCACAGCCCAAACCAGCCCTGCAGAGCTGAACCCAGGCCCAGCCTCTGGCTGGGCAGACAGATGGACAGACGGACGCCGTCTGCTGGGATTTTCCCTGCCTGTGCCCACAACAAGCACTTTAAGTGCCACTGGACTGGTGACACAGCAGCTACACCGAGGATCTGGAGCACGGGATGGGACTGGGTCTGCCTGGGAAAACAAAAATTCCTATCAAGCTTCTCCTGAGACCCAGAATCTCTGAGGTCAGGCTTTGTTATTCCCCGTCTGTCCCAGCAGAAGGTGTTAAAAAGAGATCCCAGGGGTGTGAAAGGACCCGACTCGCCAGCTGCAGAAAACGAGAGTTCTGGGTGTTCTTAACAACCACCCTCTTGTTCTCTGACACGCAGCCTTGGTCCTACTTCCTTTGCACTTACTGAAGAGCAATTAGACAATAAATAGGTAATTATAGTAATACCCTATAGCGGCAACGTGAACAACGGCATTTTCCTCACCACACTGGGTCGAAATCAAAGCCTTCAGCTTGATAACCCAGTCTGTTCCAGATCCAGAGGGAAAACGGGACTAGCGCGGAGAAGAAAGTTCCTTTTGACAAAGGCAGGTAACAGAGACGGAGTCTCCTGACCCGACAGGTCTTCACAGAACTAGAACTGTTAACAGATTTTGCTTCCTGCAGTTGGACAAGGATTTGGGTCTCTTCTGGAGGCAAGCAGCCACAGAGTATCTTGTCCTCTGGTAAAATAAAATTCTACCTGCTTGTACCAGCTGTAGCATTTTTAGAAGTCTCACTTCTGCTAAACAGAAGCCAGTTCTCACAAGGGCATTACAAGTGCTGTTTTCCTCCTAAGGCTTTCTCCTTGCCAAACTCCAGTCTAAGTGCTCAGTGCTTATGTAGCTCAGAAGTATTTCTTAGTAATAGAAATTTGTACCACTGTGTGGTTCTCCTGAAATACAGCACCGTTCTGCTTCAGCTGGAAACTCATCTCAGGAGGAAAATCACAGCTTTGGAATTAAAGTTTCTAAGAATTAAAAGAAAGCTAAGGACCGGTGGATACAGTGAAAAGAGGTACGTCCCCTGGACTCCAGCAACTGTACAATTTCTACGCATTCGTCCTGCAGATAAATTCAGTATAAAAATAATGTGATTATCAGTAAAATCACGGGCACGGCTGCCCTCTTGCCGAGGGCTATTTGTTCCTACCTACGTACTATAAACCAAACGGGCTTCTCTCTTATTTCCACCCCTCTGAACCACGTCCCTGCTAATCCCATGGTTTGCTTTTCACCGTGTGCTCTTGTCTCTTCTGCAGGATTAAACCTGCAGTTCAAATTAACTCAGATGCTCAAGCCAACCACCCACCAAGTTACCTGATATGTTCACTGGACACCTTTGTCTGCTTAACCCACCCACCAGTTTTGGTTTGGTTTGTTTTCACTGTCTCACAGTCCAACCTTCCCACTCGACGGCCACTCTGATGAAGTTGAGAGGTTGGGGGATCCCCTCAGCTACGTTTTGTGGCGTGGTCATTAATGAAAACAGTAACAGACTGGTCCCTGAATGGATTCTATTTGTAGATGCCAGACGTTTTTAAAGAACTCTTGCAATTTACAACACAACAAATTCAGTCAAGACGTAATAGCGTGAAAAGGTCATAATAACCACACGTGTTATCTCTCCAAATTGTTTGAGAATGTCTCCATTTCAGCCTCCATTGTCTCCCTTTCTCTCCCACCTCCCTCACCTTCTGCTTGCTTTTCTGTTCTTTCTGGGTTCCACCCACCTTTCTCTCACTCTCAGATCAAAGGCCAGAATACTGACCTCAGGGAAAGTGGGATTTCCACGTTATTATTCCTCATCCAAATCTTTGGATTCTGCTTACAACATCTGAAGAACATCACGCGCCCCACACACAAAGGATATCAAGACCTGAAAAGTTTCCTGACTAAGTGGGGAAAAGTCAGTGCTTTACTCAGGATGCTCTGAGATACTAAGAGCACACAGAGAATCAATGCCTTTCCCATCACAAAATTTCCCAAGGTTTCAATTTAATTTATAAGTCTGATGATTCTCAAGAAATTGAAGTGTGCACTCATGCTGTAAACAAAATACTTCAGATCAAAACGCATGAAGAAAGCAAGAGAGAAAGCTTCCATAAAGGACAAAAACACCCCAAAAAGTAAGTACAGGAAAAAATCCAACTCCAAACTTACGCTTCTCGGTTTTTCATCTAGAGGATACTGATGAGTACTTTTGGAAGCCCACCATTAATCATTCTACTGCTATCGATATTACACAAGGTTAGTTTGATATTGCAGAGTACCCCAGATACTATAAATGGCTTCATAATGACTCAAGATACACAGATATATTAAAGCCAGGTACTTGACAGAGACTCGAATTCTAGTTACATAAAATATAATTCCAATTGAAATTACTACATTTGGAGAATCAGTACTTTTTTTTTTTTTTTTTTTTTTTGAGTACCAAATATAAGGGTGGAAAGACTGGTAGGAAGAGAAGGGATTATTTTTTCCCCACGTTCAGGAAAATGTTTTTTCTGACAGCACATCACCGACCATAGCTTTGAGAAACTGAATATCTAAGAATTGAAACAGACCATCTGAATATGGTTTAATTGCAACAATTCACATGCAAAACAAAACAGGTCAGGAGTCTTGTTACTTTCTGATCTTTCCTTACATCTGTTTGACTATGACAGAAAGTCAAGGGATAGTTGTCCTGCTAAGATTAAGTTAAGGGCACTAATCATTTGGCCAGTTCTTTAATGACAGAAACTAACAGTTAGGGTCAATGTAACAATTAAATAACAGAGCCCTGATGGTTCCTCACCAGCCCACACAGAACTACCTGACAAGGTACCAGCTTGAAGACATCTGGAAAAAAAAGTAAATCTATAGATAGTCTTGTTCAGAAGACACCTTTCCATTCCTCCTACTGCAATGAAATTAAGATGAGCCAACATTAATGGCCAGCAAGTCAGGTGGTGGGTCACACTTTGTGCAGGTGGCATTTATAAAAACCCACAGAGCCTTCAGAAGCAAGAGCACGTGAACACTGCTGCTCACCAGAAAGGGACACAAAGAACTCTCCAATCTCTGCCTGAGAACAGCACGGTTGTATTACACATAATCACATCTCTCTTAATCCATGTTATTTACATTACACATCCCAGGAGGGCTACCCACACAAAAATCTCTTCTGCAAGGCTTAAGAAAATTAGGTCATAGAAGATCTCCCTACCTCAGGGTGGAAATGTGGAGATGATGTCTCAAGATTCAGCACCAACGAGCGGAGCAGAAAAGACAGTTCCTAGTCGGACTGGAAAATGCTGGTCCAAACTCTCCAGATCAGTGCCTGCAAATGAAAGAATGCCAAGTATATAAACAAACCTGAAGCATCTGGAATAATGCACCAAAAGAAAGAGATGATTGTTTACAGCAGTGTTGTTACTATTTTTTTATCTGTGTTCAGCTCCAGCTCAGTCAACATACCCCTCCTGCAGCTGAAAGCTGACCTGTAGCATCTTCATGGGACAGGTACATTAAAGGTTCTACAAAGTATCAGCTGCACAACCCAGTGCACTTTCCAGCTTCCTGGCTTAGCTCAAAAAAAAGACTCTATCAGCTACATTTAGGTGGCCTTGCCAGTAGAAAACCTACAGGTTTTATCTGTACCATGGACTCGGACTCAGCCATCAGCAAGCACAGAAGTTCTGTGGCCTTATTTTTCCATTCTACCCACTGCAGCTCAGCGCTGTTTCTCACATAACAAGCAGGGGATTAGACACGTATGGAAGGAAAACAACGCAGCGAAGAATTAGGAGAAACAGCTGGATTCATAAGAAGCCTTCTGCTTCCCAAAGAAAAGAATCACTCTGGGTGCACAGCCTGGCATCCAGACGGATGACTGAACAGAAGGTGGTGCAACCAATGTCAGGAGGTCTCCAGGATGGGAACTCCTCCCTTCCAAGGGGGGTTTCTTGTTGCAGTCACACCTCTGCAGCTGTCAGGAATTTAAGAATAGGAGTTACAGAAGCCTAGTAAATTACTGTTTGCATCTCCCCAACTTGTTACTCCTCTGTCTACCATTTTCCACACTTGGATGCTTTTTACCATCTTCGGTCTCGGTAAGAGTCTCGTTTGACTGCCTGGCTATCAGCCTTGGTCTTGGGAGGCACCTGACAGGGAATAAAAACGGGCAGAGCTCTAGCACGGGCTTGGGAGAGAAACCCTGGCCAGAGGGTGGTTGTATAGTCACGGGTCGCTCTGCACCTAAGACTGCAACCTGCCCATCTGCAAACCCACATCATGGGCAGAGACAGCGACGCCTCCTTCTCACCCCGACTTCGGCAGCTTCAGCCTGAAAGCGAGCGGTGCACAACGACACAACTGTGGGACACGAACGCGTGTGAGACTCGACAGGTGAGAGGCTGAAATAGCACAGATTCAAAGCTTGGCTTAAACATAAACAACAGAAAAAGGAAGCAATCTGAAATTAAAAAGACACTTTAAGAAAAATTTCCAAACAACGAAAACAGAAAAGGAGATAAATCTAGCAAGATAAATGCAAACCCATGATAAGCAAGCAAAAACAGGTCCAAAGAACAATTGTTGGAGTTATGAGAGCTAATAAAAACTTTTCAAACACAAAAGCAGGAAGCCTGTCAGTCACCTAGAGCAGCTGATGGATGATCAAGGCGTAAAGGGAGGAATTAAGAAAAATAAGGACACAGCAGCAAAATTAAATTAATTCTTTGCACTGCTGTTCTCCGTGGAGGAGGTCAGGGAGGTTCATGCATCAGAGCCACCAATCACCTGAGGCAGACAGTACTGCCTCAAGACTTTTAGAAGGGCTCAAATACAAAATTGCTGAACTTTCTTTCTTCCCTTCTATCAGAGGATCGGAAGGTGGCAAATCTTTACAACGGGCTTTAGGAGCAGTCATGGGAATTGCAGACCAGTAAGTCACATTTCCAGAACAGGCTAAACAGTAGAAAACTGTCAGACCAATCCAAACTAGCAGAGAAGAGTAAACGTGGTGTCCTGGGGAGGAGTCTCAATGCCATGAGCAGAGTTTAGACGTATAGATCTGAGTTGTCTGATGGAGGAATGAACCCTGCTAATACGGGAGATTTGGGCTGATATGGTGGAATCAGATTTTCTAAAAGCTTTTCTAGAACATCCCTCACTAAAGGTTCTTAAGGAAACTAAACTGTCATAGAGTAGGGAGGATTAATCTTCCTGCGAATTCCCGATAAAAAAAAAAAATAGGGAAAAAAAAAGGTAAAACCACAACATTAGCAAGGGAGGGGAGCAGAAATTCTTCACTTCTTCAGCATCCTCATAAATAACCTGTGAAGAGGAGATAGTGAAGTGACACACAGCTAATGGAGTTAACACGCAGAGTTTTTCAGGGAAGTCAAGTTTAAAAGTAACTGGGAAGAGTTCCTGAAAAACCTCACATTGCTCGCTGTCTGGGAGATAAAACCCCAGCGTTTTATCCCTCCCTGGCTGGAGGGATCCTGGTTGGAACCAAGTATTACAAATCTGCTTCTTTGTAAAGGCAGATACCTTTTTGCTTTAGTAAATGGTTTGGCTTTGGGAACAACTTGATACTGGTGCCAGTTGGACTAGTGGGAGAGGAAAGGTTAAGTCCTAATTCTGCCTTCCCCCTACCCAGAACAGCATCTCCCATCCTTGGGGAACCCTTAGAGGAAGAGCAGAGGTACAGAGAGCTAAAGTTTCTCATCTTGGCCACATAACAGGATTAATTATTTGGACTTGGGCAGATAGTTTGAGACCAGATTCTCCCCACCTCAGCAGCAGTACTGGAGACGAAGTAACAGTCCTATTGCCGCTACCAGGTTAGTTACAGGAGAACACAGGACTCCATCCTCTGGCAGATTAGATGAAAGAAGAAAGCTCTTCCATGGATGGGAGAAATTCACCCCTGGTTTAGGGAGAATGGGGAGCAAACACCTCCCACCTTGGGGGATCACCCCCCAAATCCAATTACAAACTGGGGGAAATCCCTTTCATCATTCTGGACTCGGGTGGGAAGGGGTTGCTGCAGTTGCTGTCCTGACACCAGAGCGCCTGTGGCTGGCACCGCGCAGAGGCTGCTGCAGCTCAACACCCTGCTCCTGGTGCCGCCCCGGCGGGCAGAGGCCACAGCCCTGGCTGTACCGCCCAGGGCGAGGGGAGATGGAGGCTGCGTCTCCTCCAGCACCGAGATGGGTGAACTGGGGCAACTGGCTGCGGCACCTTCCCGCACCCCACTCGCCTCCTGCAGCTGGTGGGCTGGGGGGCAGGAGGTGAGGAAGGGCTCTGTTGTCCCCCGACGCAGAATTATCATTTCCAGCAAGGGGACTCTGGGGGCAACGAGGCTCATCCCTCTGCCTGGCCCCGTCTGTCCCTCTCCTGGCGCTTGGGATTGACACGGGAATCCCTTCTGCCTGGCTGCCGCTGACAGGGGCTGTCCCTCGGCAGCTGCCTTGGCTTTACAGCAGCTGTCCCAGGCGGTTGCCCCGACGCCTGCCCGCCGAGGGCAGCAATGTGGGCAGCACCCTGCCCGCCTTTGTGCTGGGCACTGCTCTGAAAGGCGCCGGCCTCGCTTTGTCCTGCCCCGTGCCCACATACTGGGGCCACTTGTTTTCATCTGATCGCAATTAGCACCGTGCTAAATTCCTCGTGCCCTGCGCTAATTCAGGAGGATGGGCATGTCACACCCTGCCAAGAATTACAGCCGCCCGCCACCGAGACGGGGCCGCGCCTACCCTGTCATTAAGCTTTTGTTTCAAAAGAGAGGGCTCGCCGACTCTCCTTGTTTGTCAGAAATACCCGTGGAGGCACCGGCGGGTGCAGAGGCTGCGTGGTTTGGCCTAAGGGATGCCTGTGTGTGTGAATGAGCAGCACGACAGGGGACTGGTGCCGCACGCCCCGACCCAGTGCAGCTAACCAGCAAAGTCAGAAAAATCAGCTGTCTCCATGACGCTGAAGATCCTGAGCTGCACTGGGCTGCAAGGCTGGTGTGGGGCACTGCACGGGGGCCGCAGGAACGGAACAGGGAGCTTGATCCAGTCCCCAGCGAGAACAGGTTTGTGAGCTGGGACGAAGCACAGAGCTGAACGCTGCACCTCCCGGGTGTCCGGATGGCTACAGTTAAACCAAGTGCTCTCAGGGCAGGTTGCACTTGTCTGACCGCATGCAACGTCATTCTGAAAATCTGAGATGAAAAGGGAGAAAAACGAACTGGTTCCACAACACCCTGTATCGGATGGACTCTGCCATCCAGCAGCCGCTCCTGTACAGGGGCAGCTCTCAGCGGAGCCATCGTCTCCCGGTGGAAAGCAGCAGCTGCTGGAGGAAGGATGGGAGGGTCCTGCAGAGACCTACTTAGCCCTGTGCCCAGGTGCTGCCAGGCCCTGCAGCCCCCACGCTGGGTAAGTAAAACTTGCTCCTTGCCACTTTCCTGCCTTCAGCTGTTGTTTGCACACAGTGTGAGCCGGGGTGCCATGATGAAGGCCGAAACACCATCCGCAAATTCTGTCCCTTAAGCCGGTGACATTCCTAACATTTTTGGGTGACGATTCCCACGTGCCTGGTGCCGGCTGGTGCTGGACACAGACTCCAGTTCAGCTTCTGAAGTTGCACTCAGATCTCCTAAAACTGCCCTGTCTGCAGTCCCCAGCACCATGGTGACCTGCAGGTACAGGCTGCTGTAAGACCCCCCCGAGCTGCACTGATGACGTGGAGGATGTTGTGAGTGACCGTGTCAGTTTAGCAGTACGATAGCAAGCTGTTCGAAAAGACAGAATAATGCTTCACAAAATGCAATTTAACTTATTTTCTTAATTGTAGGTGGATTCCTATTTATGCTAATTTATAACAAACTATGAGCAGCGTTATGTAATTGGCACAGTAACAATAATGCCAGAGGGGGTTTGTTTTGCCTGGTGTTTGACACTCCATCGCTCACGTAGGCAGGCAGGCACACGGCTGGACTCGTGTCCCCACATAACTGACACACAGACGCGGAATCGCCATCGACTTCCATGGATGGATTCGCTCCACGTGTGCCTGATCAGGGGACTCCTCTGGGTCACACCCTGCTCTGCTTCCCAGCAGCACTCTGATGGCTTGGAAGGAGGACGGACAAACAACAACTGACTGCCAAGAGAAAGAGGCACCATTAGCACCTTGGGAAGGAAAGGCCCCAGCGCAGCGTTGCAGGAGGATGTTTAATGATGAAGTTTTAAACTGTGCTTTTTATCCCCAGGTGTGCCCAGCTAAGGGGTCCCGAGCAGAGCAGAGGGGGTGCATTCACCTTCCAGGCTGGGGCATTTGAGCTTTAATTGTTTTTCAACGATTGTCTCTTTTTCCATGTTATTGCTGAACACGGCTGGGTTTTGTACAATATGGAAAATCAATAAAAATGGAATGAAAAAATGTTTTCCCACCCCCCCTTAAAAGTTAAATATTCTTGTTAAGATTCTGGCACCGCTGTTTTAAACCCGCTAGCTCATGTGCTCCAGGACAGCCGCGGGTTAGCCGCAAGAGCCAGCACCATGGTTTGGTGAGGATGACCATCAGGCCCTGCCAGCAGAGCCCATGTCCCCAGTCCACCCAAGTACGTGGCTTCAGGGCACCCCAAGCAAATCTGAGCTGGCATCACCCCCCTGCCACAGACACGCTGGCTTACAAGGAGGGAAAGTGACTTTCCCCAGCTGTACGGGCAGCTGTGGCAGGAGGAGCTGGTGCTCCTGGCCAGGATAATGCATCTCATGGTGCTCTTGTGTCCTTCTGCCGGCCTGTCAGTGCCACAGAAAGCAGGCACACTCACAGACGTGCAACGTGCCACCAACAATGCTGCTTTTTTGTTTTTCTCTTACGTATACAACAAATTCAATCGACTAGACGTAAGAAAAACCCCACACCAACCTGTTTACACTCAACCCCTGATTAGGATTGGGATATAGATGCTACATGAGGTAATGAGCGGGATGAGATGAGAACAGGGGAGCTACTTAAAGAGATTAAGGGATTCACTGTGGTGTAATTGAAAGGACCAAAAGCCTCATTGTGGCCATTAATAGCTAAAGGAAAAGGAGCCCGATCTGCTGCAGCAATAAGCAGTGACACCAGACAGAGGTGGCGGTGTCCAGAGAACAGTACAACCGGACAAAAGGCAGGAGACCCACAGGTACACCCAACACCCCAGCCCTGAGCCGCCTCGACCCTTGTGAGCTTTGGTACCATCCCATCACATCCAGATGCAGAGGGATGAGAGGACTGCCCTGTTCTGGTTTGATGACTGGACTTAAAAACTGGAGCCCGAGTGAAGTTTTTCATATTAACTGCAAACATTTATATTCCTGAAACAAATCTAAAAAATATTTTTGGTTCATTAAGAATAATTTGTTCGATGCAGGCAAAGTCTTTCATTTCAGACTGTGTTTGGTTTTTGTTTTTTTTTTTTTTTTAAAGTCCCATTTGAAAACCTTGGTAAATAAAAAAGAGACATTTCCTTTTTTCTAACTTTTAGAAACTATTTTTCTGAAAATCAATGATTTCAGGCATGTCCTGGGTCACTGGTCAGAGAAACTTCGCACCCAGGGTAACGCAGGGAGAGGTGCCGGGCTTCCCGTGCACGTTCTGTGGAGAACGTTCCCTTCCCGTTCAGCTGTAGCAATAGAATTATAACCGGCGCCAGTGGTTTATTTACAATTAGGACGTGCATCCAAATTCACAACACCCGGGAGGGCAAACAAGCCTGGCACACGCTGGGACTCTGAAGGCGGGCACGGCCCTGCCCAGCTGCCCGGAGAGAGCTCTCTGCAGACGGCCGTGACATCACCGCGGCTTCGTAACGCTCCAGCCGCATCCTGCCAAAGCCCCGGCGCGTCCAAACGCACCCACACGGCTCTTAACATCAACACCATTTTGTCACATTCGCCTGCTGATAGATCTGGCTCCACAGTTTGGAATTCTTCAGGAATTAAAGCCTTACATAAACATCATTTAACTTTATTGCAGTATAATAACGATCTTTAAATGACTTTGTAATACGTTCTATAACCTTTTTTTTTAAGTGCATATTATTGTACTGTCACAGCTTCATTCACTCCGTAGCAGTCCAGTCAAAGCAACAGATACGAAGGTAAACACGACCGAGAAGGTACAGAGTGCGAGGTGGCCCCTGTCCCAGGTTTATAACTTGCTTTTCCAACCCTCCAGCTGCTCTGCAGACAAGCCGTGCTAATTGTGTGACAATTTGTGTATTCTTAAACTAAAATATTTTTCGGTTAAAGCAATGCATAAATTATTTATTCATTTGTATTTGCATTTAAATAGTTGAAAAATGTCCAAATTAACTGCTTTGAAAATTGTTCCAAAACTTCCCCCTAGGCTGTGACCTTGTGGCCAAGTTTAATCTCAAAGCAAATTGAAAGAAAGGTTTATAACTAAAACGTCAAATGGCTCTGGACGTGCTTTGCTTCACAGAATCAACTTGCTCTTTTGCAAACTCTGGTAAGCACTTGCTCTGAGGCCTAAAGGTTTCCAAATGTGGGTTTTCCACCAGGTTACCCAAATCCAATGCTGACAACTCGAGATGTTGCTGGAGAGATTTTGCCTCATGCTACTTGGTGGCTTCCTTAAAGCTCCTGCTTGTGAAGCTCAGCCCTCCGTTTAAAAACCTTTGCTAATGCTCATGGCTGTGCTGAACGGCGCTGTTAGGAACCGGAATGCAAATGAAAGCAGGAACTATGCTATTTGTAATAATCTATACATGATTGTGTCAAATCTGAGATTTATGGAGCTTAACTCATGCTGTTATTTGACATCACCTCTGACCTTGTGCGTACCTACAACCCTTCCTGCCCCCAAAGCCAGAGCGCAGCACCTCGAGGCACCAGGCTGATGCCCCAGCCCGACCACTGAACTCAAAAGCCAAACATCATTTTGTTATGGTCCACGGCAAGCCTGGCTGCCTGGAAATGGATCTTCCTTCTTCCTTTGTCACAAATCTGCTTTCTGCGAACGTACAGAAGTTGAATTCATTGCACTTTCCCTTGCAAGGAAAACTTCTGAGACGGAAGGGAAGAAGCACAGGCACCACTCTAGGATCTCAGCCAGCAGTAAAGGAACTGGCAAGGAAGGTGGTTTTCTGACAACATGTATCCTGACATGCCCCCCAGACGAGGGGGAGCTCCTGTGCTCCCGACTATGTTCCTTTCAGGAACAGAATGAAGAAAACAAATGTAAGTGTACAGAAGAGGACAAAAGTCAGAAGACTTCAGCTGTCAAACCTTCATTGGAATAGACATATAACTGAAGAAGTAGCCAAGAGGACTGTTTTATTCAGTATGTATTTAAAATGAATAGTAGAGTTCAGTCTATCTGACCAAGTCAAGACAGCAGGACATACATGGGCTTGGGGCCCCTAATTCAGCAACCACCTCGAAACCTCACTCGCCAGCATCCACTCTTTGAGTTGCTCTTACAGTCTGAAGACTTCCAAAATGGGACTGTGTCAAGGGTCGTTTGGATGTGGTGTTGGGGGATATGGTGTAGGGGAGAACTCTGTAGAGTAGGGCTGACAGTTGGACTCGATGATCCCAAGTGTCTTTTCCAACCTGAATGATTCTGTGATTCTGACCCCACACTAGTTTAAACTCTAGCGCTGTTTCACGGCATGCTATGAAAATCCTCACGTGTCCTTGCTGGACCTCTCTGGCCAGCGATGTCAGCCCACAAAGCCCTGAGCACGTAGCTGGCCGTGCGGACTCCTCGCGCCCACCCGCGCCGCAGCGTTTCAGGCGGAGGGTTTGGCACAGGAGAAGGAGCTGCTGCTGCTGGGGCTGTGCTGTCAGTGCACAGCAATACAACAACCACCTCGCACCGCACACCACAATAGATCAGTAAATGTGTTGCTGAAACAGGGGTGAAAAGGAGCTGTCACACTGTGCACAGTGTAATTGCTATTTCTTTTATACAATTATAAGAGTGTGTGATTCTTTAATAAAGCCTCAGAGAAAACATCCCAAATCCTCCCCCTCCTCAAATACTCACATGTCAATTTATATTAAAATAAAAGCAATTTACTAACAAATGCAAAGATAGTAAAGAGAGAACTGAAAAAGAACATCGGGCATTTCAGCTCCCTGTACCTATGGGCCAGTTTAAGAAATGAAGGTAGAAAAAAATATCAAATGCCAGTCAAAAATACAGGAGTGGGCTGGTAATTTCTCTGGCACAGAAGACTGGCAGGAGGAGAGCAAGCAGAAGTACTGGACAATCCCAATGGATGGCACTTGGGGACAGCACTAAGAGACTATCAAAGCCTCCCCTGCTGCCTTAGCTCCTTCTCACTGCCAGGTCTCTGGGTTAGAGCCCTCCGCAAAGAGAGATCTCCATTCCAATCTCTCCTCTTGGCTTGGGGATGGCGCACGCTCCCAACGCAGAAAAGACAGAGATTTTGTCAGGGAGTGCCTCAGGTTTGGGGCAGAGGGCAGGGTGCCAGCGGGGAGCAGCACCCTGCAGTAGAAAGGGGAACCCTGCAGCACAGGCATTTCTCCAGAGACGGTTACGGTCCCCTCACCTTCCCCCTCGCCCCTTCCTCCAGCAGTGCTGAAATAACAACCACAGGCTACCTGCCTGTTTTTCCCTCCTCCCCTTTGGAGTCATTTATTGCTCTCATTTTAACGTTCCCCAGTTTTTTCCAGCCATGACAGGTGCGGGAACGGGTGACGGACCGTCCCTGTCCTCGCACCCAGCGCCGCAGCGGCAGCAGGGCTGTGGCGGTACAAAGGCAGGCACCGACAGCCAAGATTACGTCTCCGGTATCTCGCCGGCTCATGCAGTACGTATATATCTTCTGTAAATAACCCTCAGTTTTCACATGGATTATTTAGACTTTCTGATGAAACTGCAGAAATGTCAATGCGGTGCCCGAGCGCCCAATCAGGCGGCGGCTGCCTGACCCCTGCCCTCCTCCTCTCCGGCACGACTGCTATTATCTTCAAGGGGAAAAACCCTCCTTGTCTCTCGTTATACCTTTTCTTATGATCTAGGATTCTGTTAATAATGACTCCGTGTTACATAAAACAGATACATTAATGTCACCGAGTCCCAAAAGTACTGAATCAAGCTGACTCCTTCAGAAAGGAAGAAAGCAATAGATATAAGCCAGGGAAAGCCTTAATAAGAGCGCAGATCCTAAGGACGGGAAGAGCTCCACCAGATCGCTTTCTCCTTCCTATTTGAAACGGGGCATTTAAAGGGCCATGCGGCTAGAGAAGATCAGAGCCGTGGCAGGATGACTGAGAACACACCGTCAAAGCCAGCAAATCATACCCGCGATGTCAGCGGTGCTGCTGAGGAGAGCTCAGCCCGACACCCGTGGGCTCCGTCCCCAGTTCCTAATGGGGAAAGGAGAGGGAGCAGCTGGGCAGCCCAGCAACCTGGCACTCGCCTTTCCCCCCGCAGCGGTGGAAAGGATCATTCACATCAGGGTGAATTTGGCCCAGGGAAAATGTGAGGAGAAAACAAGCGACACTACGGAGCCACATCTTGGAGCTCCAGGAAGGTGAAACCAGGGCAGGAAAATGACATTAGCCATGAGGAGCCAACTGCCAGGACAACTCAGGAGTTTGCTCCTGTACATGTGTAACAAATAGGGAAAAATATAAATTAACAGTAAAAGCCCAAGCAACAGATTTCTGGTTCCTTCTTTCACCTGGCCCGTGGCGCTGGGAGACCACAACACGCTGCGCTCTTTGGAGAAGAGGAAGAAGTTCCCAGGTACAACAGGCTATGGACATAGTGGGGGAGCTGAAAACAGAGTAAAGCCAAGCAAAACGTGAGACCGTTGAGTAAGAGAGAGGAAAAAAGGGAAAATGTGAAAGTGAAAGGTTGCTCCTTTGGAAACCTCATTACATCAACTTTTACCAGTCTGTTGTGCAACAGAAAATACCTCTGGCAACAGACAGAGCCTGTGGAACAGCCCTGTGCCAGTGCTCAAGTGCCATTTAGACTCATCTGTACAAACAAATTCAAATTCAACCCCCCCGACAGAGATTCTCCAGAGTATTAGATCTATTAAAATTTGTATTTTGCAATTACTTCAGTTTACTTTGCTTCTTTTCTAGGTTTTAGGCTAAATTACATGGATGGAGGATCAAGCTTCGCTTAAAAAAAATCTACTTTTTTCTGGGTCGTGCCACTGTTAGAACAAATTTTAAATCGGGCGATACAATTATCATCATTTTGATTGATAGGTTCACTTCAGACCTGCCTGTGCATGTTTAGTAGAGCAAAATCTGACATAATCTACTCATTTCTAATTTACGAATAAATAAAGTACATGACACACTAGCCATTTTTCTGAATTCACTGCTGTAAGATGCTCAAACAGGGATGAGGTTTGTGTTTACCCAGCCTACCACCGATTCCTTCCATTTCTTCGGGTGAAGAAGTTAACATCGCTGCGCCTCTGTTCCTCGGTCATAAAATGGACATACCCATTTTTGATCTCAGAAGTGGTAGGAGGATTAATTTGTGAACAACCAAAAGTAAAACGTAAGTGCTAAGTGCAATTATTTTAAGTGCTAAATACCTCACGATGATGGCAGATAGGAGTAAGACAGCACTGAGGCTGCAGTTCTGGGGTTTTTCATTATCGGAGGGACAATGCTAGCCCTCAAAGCATGCCAGGCATTTTCCAGATCAGAAGAAAATGTGATCCCTGCTCGGAGAGTGCCTAATCTAAAAAGTCAAAGATGAAAAGAGGGAAAGGAACTCAGCATACAAAGGAATCTATGTAGTGACAGGTCCCAGCTTGTTATTTTAATTAAAAATATGCTAAATCCTTCTTTTTGCCTCTTTCAGCCCTCTCATCCAGGCTCTAAGCTTCAATTCCAGTGTCCGCATAACCTTCCCTAATTGTCCACAACCTCCTCCCCCCCGAGAGGAGCTCCTTGGAGCCAGGGGCCGTACGGGAACAGGGTACGTGGCAGGTGTGTCAGTGGGTGGGATGACAGATCCAACAGATCCGGCCCAAATGCCTCTCCAGAGAGCTGTGCATGTCCTACCAACTGGGGCCCTTAAATGCAGAAGCTTCCCACACCTTGCAGAGCTTAAACTGAAGAAAAATCCCACAGCACCAGATGCTCCTTCACCTGCATCTGCATCTGCACAGGCTGGGAAATGCAGCCGCTGCACCAAACACACTCTCCTTTCTCAGAGGGCTCTGGCATGTCCTCAGACAGACCACCAAATCTCTGAGCCAAACACATGAAAACACTCCTTCATCAACGACCAGAGCGCGAGCCAGCAGCGTCGTGATAGTTCAAACCCTCCAAGAGATTTAGCAGGGGTTAGAGATCCCACCTGCCCCCTTCCCGGTGCCTTCCAGCCCTTCCCGTTGGCTTGCCCCCAGACCTGAGGCAAACATCTCCCAGCGCAGCCGCCTGCGCTCTGCTCCCCGCCTGCCCCCCGAGCCCAGTGGATATTCCTTCAGATGTCTAACAAGCGTTGAACACAACTGAGGTTTAGAGAGAGACAGAAATCAATACTGCAGCTTCCACCAGTCACGCTGAGGGATTAGCCGTCCCAAGGAAAAGCACAGACGGTTGAATAGGAGAATCATGACTCCGAATAACGCAAGAGGTTTATGAAGCTGGAAAGCAGTCTCTGGCCTTGATAACCTCCAGCTGGCCTGGAAGAAAAGCAGGCGGTGGAAACATGTCCTGCAGCACCAGCCTCCCCTTCGGCATGGCGGGAGCAGGAGCTGGCCCCAGCGCGCCCACGGTGGCACATCGGGGAGGCGCTGCAGGCGGGGGACCGCCCGGGGCCATGTGTTACGCTGGGCGCTGCGCGGCCGTCAAGAGTTTTCCAGACCTCCCCTGCACTGGGTGACATGTTCAGGCTCTGGGGCTTGCAAGGGAGCAACCGCAGCAGCAACAAATGTCGGGAGAGGCAGGTGGTGTGGGTGAGATGCAAAGGCAAGGGGCTGAACCTTTAAATGAGAACCTAGATCATCAACCACAGTGTGAAAGGAGATGGAGAGGACATGGAAAACTGCTCGGCTTGTACCATCACCAAAGGAGGCCCCATGAACCTCTAATAATGAGAGATACAGGATGCTGTGTCACTGCTATCAAGTGCCTGTCAAGAAATCCAAACCCTCTTTGATCTGGAAACCATGCAAGAAGTATCTATTTTTGATGGGCAGAGGCAGGGTTAAGATAAGCACTCAAGTAGCAAAGTCCTTTTTAGTTTAGCTGACATCATCTCATTCTCCGTGGGTTTATGAGCTGAGGACTCGTTGCTCCGTGCTGCTCTCACTTGTGTTGCTTTGGTTGCTGTGTTAGGACTCCAAAAGCTACAGACACAAGTTTGTCTTTAAATTGCACAGGTGAGAAAACAAGGACTACGGAGGAGAGGAAGGAGAAGCAACGTTCAGAAGGCCTTCCAGGTTTCATGAGGCATCGTTTGAGAGAGGTCTTTGATGTCCAACAGCCCAGAATAAGGTTTCTGGGAACACTGGGTGAATACCTGCTCTCCAACTCCCTCCCAGAGCCCACACCGTCACAGCTTGCTTCACTGCCCAGGAAGCATCATCAACTGTCCGTGGGACTTGCAATGTCATTCAGTGAAAGCAGATGGATTCTTTACAACCCAAATTTCACCCACGGTGAGAGGAGAGTGGTGAGACAACAGAGGTGGAGCAGAGCAGACAAAGTTCAAGTAATATGCAGAGAAATGCCTCAAGGTAATTGTTGGTCGCAAGCCTCTGTAAAGGACTAGTTCTTTTTTATTTAGCTTTCTGATTTTTCTCAAGCGAATTAACACAGAGGGGCGGAAAGGTGTCAGTGCTGCTCAATACAGCAGCTGAACAGTTGCAGCACGATAGAAGATTAGCAAGATGCCCTCTTCTACATATCTTCCTGAAAATAACCCCCATTTGTGACCTGAACGCTTCTATTATTTCATTTCCCCCAACCAGTCACATCCATCTCTCCTGATGTCCAACAATTAAAACTAAAGATGCCGTGGAGCCACATGCTGCCAGACACACTCGGCTTCCTTCTGCATTCCAGAATGGTCTCTGGCCCACTAGATAACATTTATTTACCACAACTGAAGTTTAATTCCCTGACCTCAAACCGGTCTGTACCCCGTTGCCTGGTCGCACAGGACCGTCGGAGAACGTGCTCTGAACGTCAGCTCAAAGCTTCAGAGCTGCTTCAGACTTGCTCCGTGTTAGGGAAATCGAGCCATTTGTAACGTGATGACCAATTGTTTGCAGAAAAGGACATTACAGTGGACACGGTAGAAGTGAATCAGCAACGTGCCAGCCCTGCTTGTGACAGCAAAGGGGCTCCAGGAGTGAGGTGACAGCCTGGGGCAGGGGTCACACTGGTACAGGCAAACACAAGGGAATAATGTCTGCCCAGTAAGTGGGAGACTTGACTCACAGGAACCTGCCCTCTTGCCCCAGAACCCGTGGCAGGAGCTGTGCCATCAGCCCACCCCAGCCCTGCCGGTTGCCTGGCGGGGCAGCACGCTGGGACCGCGCTGTTGTAACCTGGCCGGCGGCGGGCCCGGGGCTGCGAGAGGGACAATCGCCCCCTCCCCGTGCTGGCCACAGTGAGGTCAGACCCGTCCGCATCGCTGCGGGCTGAGATCAGCCTCCAGCACAGGGAGCAGCGCTCTCTCCTGAGACCATCAATCTACCCCGGTCCCCACCCCCACCGCTCCTTCTCCCGCATTAACCTAAAATACGAGCGCATGTGCTCGCCCCCAGTGCTTCTGCTCCCAGAAACCATCCCATCCCCTCCCTCCAGCGCTCCTTATCTAAGGCAGCGTGTCACTGCAATTTTATGGTCAACATTACTGGCTCGAGCCCTCCTCCGAGCCAGTCACCCCGCGCCACATCGCGCGTTGAGCAGCCAGGCTTCCCGCGAGGAGCTGCCTCCCGCGCCTGACCCCCTCCCCGGCAGCCGCCATAAATCTGCCGCACCTGATGGGAGATGGGCTTTTTAGGATCTCTCAGGGTGCTTTGAGGTAGCACTTCTATGAACTCCGTGCCACAATAAATAATGCTACCTGCAATATGTCTTTGGGAACGTGTCAGCAGCGGCTGTCCTGCCATGAATTTTTATTCTTTTGCCGTCTGGAAGATAGATTCCAGATACAGCATTTCCCCGCACTTAGTGTCAAATCTCTTTACCCCTTTGCCCCGGCAGAATGACAGGGACCACAAATAAAATAAAATAATAAAAAAGAAGCATAGGAAAAATGGCCTGAGAGCAGAGGGAAAGCACTAAACTCACCTCTCTCTGCAGCTGAGCGGCCTCAGAGATGACAGCAGTGACTACAGGCAGGGGCAATTTGCAATAGGAAGAAGGTAATTTTTGTACACTGCTGATAAGGCTTCTGCAGGAGGATTCCACAGAAAGTATCGTAAAGATAAAACTGCTATAAAGAGCATAATGCAGGTAGAACTGGAAGGCACGGGAAGGTGGGTGCACATGCCATCCCGAACTGCCATGCCACAGATGGGGAAATCAAGTACTGACCCCAAGAAAGGAAGGGGGGTTTAATGAAAAAACCTTTCTCGCTACAGAGAAAAAGGTCACGCAGAAAGACTAATGAAACGGTCTAAATATTTGCAAATCCTGCACTGCAGATCTGCTATCGAGGTTACAGTGCGGAAGGAAGAATGTGGTAACAATTACCAACAGGAATCTCACAATAAAAAAGGAACTGCAATTGGCATGAGAATCTTGTGCTGTTCATTTGGATTGGTGAAAACCGGCGCACGGTGCACCCAGGGGTCAATAGAGGGGCCAAGGGTGTTCAAGAGCTTCATTAACGAGCTGGACATGCACAGAGCACACCTTCAGCAAGTGTCTGCAGATGAGAGGAGAGCAGGAGGAGCAGCTGACACACCAGAGGGATGTGCTGCCATTCAGAGGGACCTCAAAGGGACAAACAGGAACCTTGGAATTCCACCACGGGAAAAGCACCTGGGGAGGAGCAGCCCCCGGCACCAGTACACACCAGGGGTTGACCTGTGGAGGAGGACCTGGGGTTCCTGGTGCACCTCAGGCTGACCACCAACCAGCAACGTGCCCTCCTCCCTCACGGCAAAGGCAGCCAGCAGCATCCTGGGCTGCACTGGGCAGAGCACTGCCAGCAGGTGCAGGGAGGTGATCCTGCCCCTCTGCTCAGCACTGGTGAGGCCACATCTGGGGTACTGGGTCCAGTCCTGGGCTCCCCTGCACAAGACAGGTACAGACTTATTGGCTGGATAAGGCAATCTCCAGAGGTGTCTTCCAACCTCAGCGATTCTGTGACCTGTTTGAGGAAGCCAGGCTTTCCGTTCTGGTTACTGCATATGAGCAATTGATACCCTACAGGAGTCAAAAATACCTAAAAACCCAGGCAGGTAAAACACTCTCAGTTGTACGGTTCAGCTGGGAATATGACAAACATCGGCTGAAACAACGGCGTCACAGCCAGAAAAGCTCTATGGAAACATAAACAGTTCCAACTAGACAGGAGTTGACAGTGCACATTTCCCCCCCTCCCAGTTTCCCTCTTCTAGCTCCGTGCCTTATATAAAAACAAAAGGATGACTCCTCCCCCTTCTGAATACTGCCTGGGCTGCGGTGCAATCTCATCTTAATTTGAAGATGTTGTTTTACTTTCTTCCTCTACTCTGATGAAATTACTGAGTTTTACATCCCTCACATCTGAACGCCACCAGGACCAGCACTCCCGTATCTTCACGTGAGCGGGCACAAGCCAGTCACAACGTGCAGCACGCTGAAGACCTCACTGTTCTACCCTTAAGTCACCATTACCCAGCCTTCAAGTGAAGTCAGAATATATCGATGTCTTATGAAATGTCCCCCTCAGTGTCACACATCTCACATCAAAACTGAAGGCACTGCCGCTCAATGCCGCTACCCGGCTGCCTCAGCGTCTGTCCTCTTCCCATTCCCACCTTTGAAACTGAGCTTTAAACACTGGAATTGAGACTTCGTTAAATGTGTGTCACCGAGGAACAGTTGCACAAAACAAGCCGCCCAGAGATCTTGAGCAACTGCTTTTGCCACGCGGCAGAGTGAAAGTGGAGGAGATTTACAAGGTCATTGACAAATGCAAGTATTGATTGAGTATTAAAGTGTCTTGTGATTAATACAGCCTTCGAAGTAATTAGTGCAGAAGATCTCTTATATCTCACCATGTTTAAATAATGTATCTGTGAACATGCAGGCCCCCTGTCAATCACTCTGGCTGAGGCCAAACATCATATCACCTGATAACTCATTTGGAAACTGGGCTTCCTGCCTGCTGAATATCTTTCAAAACCAGCAACTCTTCCCTAATTGCCAGGGGTGACCTATATTTAGAGCCTTGCAGTTCACCGGCGGGGGCAGAGAGGGAGAAGAGAGCTAGAGAAGAGCGCGACAGCACGGTACTTGTACAATGGTAACAAAAACCCAGGAGAAATATCAGAGGCTCTGAGGAGAACTGGCTAAGGGACCCATGGCAGGGACACGCGAGCGGTGCTTGCTCAGCCCAGGCAGGCTGTTCCCACGGCTGGTGTAGCCACACAACTCTCCCATCCACACCGAGATAGGAGGCTGGACATTTTCATACAGTAGTTGATGTTAAAACTGGGAATTATGGAACTGCAACTTGTTTTTTCATTGAAAGAAAGATGTAAGCCAAGACAGACACGATCTCTGACAGCTCCCCTAAGTTTTTACTGGGGAAAGAGGTGTTCAGCTAATACTTTTCAAGCTGTATCTGCATCTGGCTCACTAACAGATCCCAGAAATATACGATTAGAATTTCTATGATTAGAATAATAGAAAACAGGGCTGGAAAGGACCTCAGAAAGTCACTAAATTGATCTTTCTACCCACAGGCAGAATCAATTACACCTAAGCATCCCAGTATCCTGGCATCCTCAATTGAAAGGATGGGCCACGTTAATCTAATAGCAAACTGATTGTAAGCTCTTGATCAATTTGCAGTCATCTGCATCCTCACTAATTTTCCCAGTCCCTGGGACTTGGGACCAAGAGGCTTGTAGGAACTGCTCTAGAGGTACAGGAGTAAGAACAACTTAAATTCTAAAAGAAAAGATGTGCTTCAAAACCAGACAATCTTCAGGACTAAGTAGACAATGGGAAAAAAAGAGGGTGGAAAAGGTGTCCAGAGAGTGTAGGAGGTACAGAAGCATTGAGGGAAAGAGGGCAAAGGCAAGGAATGTGTACAATCAAAATCAAAAAAAGCTTATTGCTTTCTCCCCCCCCCCCCCCTTTTTTTTTGTGCAGCTATTTAAGAAATACTTTTTTTCATTTCTATATAGTGGAGCATAATGCCTAGATAAGCATAATACCAAGAATGTGCTCAGGGCAAGATTGTTAAGAAGACCAAAAAATGTCACTCTGCTCTTCCATGTGTGCCCAGTGATGTTACAAACACACTGTGTAAGGAAGCTCACCTTCCTCATAGCAAAGGCTCGTGCCCCATGTAGGGCTCTACATTCTGTATTTAAACAAACTATCTGGGCCCCTCTTGGTTAGTCCTCGGAGGACCTTCTGCAGAGGGAGACACCCCAGCTGATGCTGAGGGCTCTTGTGCTGGCAGTCTCCATATCCTTGTCTCAGCTCTTGGTCCCCACCAGAATGGCCTAAATCTCATCTGAAATGAGGACATCATCATCTCTGGGAAGATCAAGCTGTCAGCTGTTACTGGAACTACGTGTGAGTTTTTCTGGAGCAGGGCGGCGTTTATCGGTCACCTGGATCTAGGAGGGAACTGTTCTGCAGTAAGTGCCACTTCAGCAAAATAAGCAGCTTTACCCCTTCTGGGTGCTTTTTGGAGTCCATGAAGCACCAGCTACGCATCTAATGTCATCTTAATCTCCTTCCTACCATTTTCTTTAAACAATTGTAATCACAGGGTTTCTCTGAAGCACACTTAGAGATCGTTAAACATTTACTGCTTATTGGGTAAATAAGGCTCTGGGAAACAGTTCCTTCAAACTCATTCATTTCTGAACTGCTATTTGACTCCAGTTTAGAAAAAGCCAAGAGCTGAACTGCAGCTGCACGATTCATCTCAATCTCTCCTACTCTTTCCTCTAACAGAGCCCAAGGACTGGTGCAAGGCACAAGCACGCTGGTATTCGGCAAACGCCGCAGGCTCTTGCTGACCGGCCAGCGTCCCGTGAATGCCCAGCTGCCAGCCACAGCATGACGCGTTTGGAGGAGGCTCGGGACTGCGACATCGACGTCCTTCAGGAGAAGACCCAGCCCTCGCCTCCCGCTGCCCGTTTAACTTCCAGGGGTTACAATACGTAACATATGGAAGTTAATCTCTCTCATACACAGTCAAAGCACAGCAATTCCTAAACTAATTTAGAGTGGGTAAAAAGAAGGAAAACTCCTTCCTCCTGGAAGACAGCGAAAGAAATCCAGACCTGGGGCTTGTGGCTTTCTCTATAGACAAAGCACTAGAAATATCCTCCTGCCTTTAATTTCACTTTCTTTTTTCTTGCACCTGCTAATGTTCCATAACTCTTAAGTCCCTCTTCCTTCCCCTCTTAGAAGTTTATTTATTATTACTGTTTTACCAGCTATTCGTTCAACACACTCCACTCAAATACTCATCATTTAGTTCTCTGGGTAAATCGTATTTAATCAGCACAGGAGAGAAAATAGCATAATTATAGATGCCGGATGCCATTACACTCTGAAGAAATTAAACCTTGTCTTAAGCTGTCCGGTGGTGCCTCTGATGAAAACAAGCAGCTGCAGTGCTGGGGAGGTTACCGAGAGGTTAGGGGCCACACGGGGCCAAATGCACCTTCTAGGCTCCCCCGGCCCAAGGAATAGGGAGCAGTGGAGAGTCACAGAGGGAGAAAAAGAGGAGCAACTGTGGATAGACAGAGAACACCAGGATTTGTCACTATGAAGGTAACAAACGATTCTTTTCTTTGAGAATACGTCAAGCCAAACTCCTACATTAATTATCGTGCAGAAAAACAAGGTGGCTGCATAGGGATGTGGTGGCAGTAAGTAAAACCTGCCCACAAAAGTCCTCTCTTAAGAGCCTGGACAAAGACAAGGCACGTTTCACCCCTGCTTTAGCAGATGGTGAATTCCACAGGCGCTAGGCTTCCTCAGATGGTTGGTCTGCTCAGCGCTGCAGCCCCAGCCTTACTGGACTGCTAATAACTGGTCCACCACCAAAACAGAAGGAAGAGCCATCCACACAAACTACCACCCCAGAAATACTGCCTGTTCTGCCTTGTGCCAATTACAGTACTTCTGTGTCACGGGGCATTTTTAAGGTAAATAATTCTATTTTAGTAACACTAATGGACAAATTCTCTACTGATCGATAAAGTCCAGAAAGATCTTCCAGGAACAAAGGTGCAAATAGATTCTTAAAGTTGCTCAGAGGAAGAAGTGGGGCGGCTGGCACTGCACCGCTTAAAACTGGACGTTACCCCCACACACAGCACCCCATTTTACCCAGGTCATGGCAATAGGAGATGTTTCACCTAAAGATGCTTCTTATTCATCCATCACCTGACATCAGCACTCAGAAACGACTGCCCAGGTCCAGACAGAACAATGGCCAGAAAGGCTGAGTGTTGTATTTTATTTATTATTTATTTTTTTGCTAATAATACATCTGAGGTTTAGATAAGTAACTAAGAGGAAGGAGAGCTCCTTCTAGTCCATCCTGCTGCCGACAATTAAGAAACCTCAAAGTAATTTTTGAAAATGTCAGCGTCTCATTTAGCAAACGGATAAATAATGAATGAAGCATAATCACTGTCCTGTGCTGGTGGTACAGCTTCGCGGTGTCATTAGTAAACTAACGGTATAATATCTTCGTGTCACAGTTTAATTATATCTTGTAATTAGTTTCAGCAATGGATTGCACAGAGTCAGGCCCCCTGAGCTAAACAAAAGGTAATAGAACTTTCAGAGTCCTCGCATAAATCAATTATGAAAGTGTCCTGTGTTATTTGAGGCTTGTTTGCTGTAATTTTATGCACAAAGAAGAAATGATCCCTGCTGCCTATGGAGGGCAATTCACCTCACCAATTGCCTGCCTAAAAGGGTGTGAGCACCACCGGAGCACGAGCCCACCCTGCGCGTGCCCCTATCTGCGCACGCGCCTCTGAAGAGCACCGCGAGCAGCGTCTAACGCACGTAGCCTGCCTGGTTGTGAACACCACGACCGCAGGAGCAGGACACGCGGACGCGGTCAGAGGGGACTGTGGTGGTTCTGGTGTTGTTGCTGACGTGTCACAGGCTAGTACTGAAGTCTGGCATTTTACGGGTATCGTTCATGTCATTCTCTGTGTCCAAAGCTCCCCGTTGTTACGTTTCTGTTCACAGTCGCGAGGGGACTACGCCACCATCCAAACAACAACACCTACACCTTCCATCTCCCTCTTCCTCATCCACGGGGTGAACCCCCACCCGGTGCGAGAGACTGGATGCCTGGTGAGCTTTCACACATCCAGACAAGGCTCCAGTGACTGAATTTGTTGTACAAACAGGCTCGGGTTCTTTCCACTGCTTCACTTCTGATAGTACTCATTTGCTGCCCCAGGAATGAATCAAGCAGGAGCGGGCCATGTTGGAAACAGATCCGCACAGGCTGAAGGGTCCGTTGAGGTTACGCAACGGTAATTGCAGCAGATCAGAATCTCTGCTGCCATCCTGCAGGCTGCTTGAGCTCCGGAAATTCTACAGAAGACGCTCTTTTCCTAAGAGCTCTTTATTCCGCACCAGGAGCGCGCGCACAGCAACTGCAGATACAAAACCCGCACCTGTGAAGTGGCTGTGAAGGACCTCTGCTATCCCAGCTACAACTTCTCACATAGTTTCAGGGGGGGGGAAAAAAAAAAAAAAAAAAAAAGAGTCCCATTACTGGAATTAGATCTGTAAAATAATGTTTCACAGCTCAGGTTTAATAGCTGTATATTTTTTCCACAGTCTTCTTAAGAGCACTACGTATTCTGCTACCGTTCCCCGGCGCATCAACGCACACGCACGGCTCTTCTGCTCTCCTGTCTGAGCGCCTGAATCTCTTTCCATGTTCCTCCTCTGCCCCCACTGCTTAGTACTGGAAGCTACCAATGTAACGTGGGATGGAGAAGGAGGGAAAAAAAAAAAATCAAAAAATCAAATAAAATCAAACCTCTCAGTGTGCCTAATTTTAGCCTACTGAGATCTCCAAAAGCAAAAAAGGCTCAAAGCAGCAGCGAAGGGCTGTCCACAGGTCACCCAATCTGAGTCTGAGTGGCTGGGATCCCTACTGCGGGCAGCAGAGGAGAAGTGTGGAGAAGAGTCTGAAAGGTGCCAAGACATGTAATCGTCTCAGTTCTGATCAAGCTGCAAAACACACTGGGGTCCTGGTTCAAAGCCCTCATCAAGTCTGCCTTGAAAGTGAATCCAGTGGCATGCTGGCCTTTCTGTTTATACAACAACTTACAGGTTTAAATGAAAAGCCGCTTGATAAAGCAGCCCGAATCCTCCTATTGTGAGCCCTTCAGCAAATTTAACAAAAGAAAAAGCACCGACTAGGAAAAAAAGGGGGAAAAAAAAAAGTCCACTCCTCGGAGCGGTGCTGCAATCCGGCTGGTTGCCATGGCGACATGATGACTTGTTCACATGGCAACATACCTTAGGTCCACTATTAAAATGATGAGAGTAAACTGGGTTGCACTAAGTATAGTATCCTGTCTGCCGAGCCAGCCTTGCTCTGCAGCGGGAGCTGGGACAGACACCCGCACGCGGGAGGGAGGCAGCGCAAAGCTGAGGACGGCAGCTTCGGTGGGCAGTGGGAAAATAAGGGGGATAACCAGAGGTCTCGATCTGTATCTGAGGCCGAATGGCAGCTATGCATGTGATAAACTAAATTTCCCTGATATCAAATCTGCCTTTCTAAGCTGAAGGATGTTTTCTGTATGGCAGAGGGCACTGAACTTCTTCAGGAAGTGGCCGCAAGTGAGCACTGGCAAAAAATGAGTGGGAAAAGGGGTGGAAATCACTGGAGAGCCTACCAACGCAAGCCTAATTGTGTTAAAAATAAAACTTAAGAAATAGCTGCTAGAGCAGAGAAATGCGATCACGTCGTTTGTCATTTACATTAAAATCCCAAACAACTAGCAAGCGGTAAATGGCGCAGCATCTATTTAACCAGAATGAGGGACCGAGATTGCAAAAAATATATCCTCGTTGAAATGTTATCGGCGCGTTTTCTGCAATCCTTTTAATTTTGCCAGATTTAAACACCTCCTTCTGACAGCACAAAAACCTGCGATACTTTGGGGGAAGTCAGCCTCCAGTTGTTCCTCATTTAGATGAGGGACAGGATGAATCTCCTTGGCTTATGAAGCGTGTACGTTATACAACAGACACAAGAAAGCCTCTGAAAATATAAAACATGAGGACAATTACCTTTAATAGAGGTTCTATTTTAATTTTGCCAGCTTCTTTTTACTACTCTCTGTAGAAGGCAGTAGCCTGGTATCTTCCTGCTCACCAACTTTATTACAAATTTTCATCCCAAATTAAATTTTAGATATTGTAGTGACTGGAGCTCCAGCTATTTGAAGACACCGAGTGCAATCTACTAACATTTACTTTTATCACTGAATAGTTAAACAAAACCGATAGTGGCAGGAAGCCCATAATATGCAGAAGAACCCATTTTTCCTGCTCTGGTCACAGCTACAGCCTCGGTGTAATACCCTTCATTTGTCTGCAACTCTTCTCTATCTTCTCAAGATCTCTGCAATCTGCAGATGACTTGTGGGCAGGTGCTGCGTCCCTTGCTCTCGAGCAGCGCCCGCGGCACGGATGTGCTGCCAGGCTCTGCCCTCGCAGGGCGAGGACGGAGATAAGGCTGATTACGGTCTTACAGCTCTGCTGGTCAGTGCTAAACAGATGGCTTTGGAAGCCATGCTGCAAGCTCCAAGCACAGGGCGTATGAAGGCCCCATAGTTTAAGCAGATGGAGGATTCCTTTCATCTCTTGTTACTGATGAAGCAGGAGCTTTGTCCCGCTCCCCGAAACACCGTGAACGATAACTGCCTTGTAAAGATGGTAAACTGTACGCGGAAAAAAAAGAAAAGAAACCTTCTGGTGTCTATCAAACTATCATGACAGCTGCACTCGTGTTTCCTCCTGAGGACCAAAATAACTACAAAGTGCATGAAATCATTAAGCACATAAAAATCCCAGAGGTAGGCTTGGGCTAAACCTCATGATTTCCCAACCAAAAGGCATCAAAAGCACAGTCCCTCATAGTTCATTTGCCGTTTCCCTTTGCTCGGCACATACGTGTACCAGCGGAGTTTGTCTGCGCGTGGTAAGCACAGAGCATTAACAACTCCGAGCACGCTCCCTCTGCATGGAGAGAGGGTCTCCTGCCCACCCTTCCGGGCTCCACGGCAAAGCTGAGCAGTCGCGGGGCAGCCCGGCAAAGAGAGGACGGCAGCACTGGAAAGCCCAAACTGGGACATGAAGCCTTTCAAGTGCTTCTGCACAGCCACACCTGCAGGGTCGCAGTCTGTAGGAGCTTTCCCAAGTGACAAAGGGCATCTGTCATTCTAAGGTAAGGTAACTATCCTATTGTGCATGAGACAATGTGACGGTCCTTGCAGGAGCACGGGGGATAAGGTGCTGATTTGGTAGAGCCTGAGAATCTAACCATGTGTAGTGGAGATGAGGTCCCATTTTTATTCTAAATACTACTTAGTAGATAAACTAAACATTTCAAAGGAACTTAGAAGTTTTCAGCATGACATAAAGCTCTAATCAGACCTGCAATTTGATATGCGGTACAGAAAGCTGCAGAGCAGAAGTTAAGGCTCTGTCCGACCAGAAAAACCTGAAAGCAAAGAACAGATTTCGTATTTCCATTTTGTGAAATGGGAATTCCTAACTGTAGAAAATATACCTACAGAACTTGTTTCCATTGGTGTAATTCACAGACCGCCAAAGTGGGCACAGGCAGTCTTTAGCAATGCTTTTCCTCTCTCAGCTTCTCCTGCTCCGCCCCGGCACATTCAGCGATCATTTGCTACTTTCCACTCCCCAGCGGTTCGGCACACACCTACCTAATCCCTCCTTTAAAACAGTTGCTTCTACAAATTGCAATAATCTTACTATTTAAACAAAACCCAATCCCTATAAAGAGCAGAGAAATGGAATCAAGTTCACTGGTTCCTAAACTTTTAATGATAAATCTAATTTTAGAAATAAGATTTATCTAAGGATAAATCAGGAAGGAATTTCAGCCACTTGTAAGAACTTCATTAATGGAGAAGGAACCCGAAGGTTCACCAGTGCGACAACAGGTGTTTAAACAATTCCTTCTACCTACGCTCTCACGTCAACTTTATTTTCAAGTTTCACTCACTGATGGAGTTGTTTCTTAGCTCCTTGTGTGCTTAGCCATTTAATTAAAGCAATCCATATTGAATTCATGTCCAGATGCCTTGACCAGCAGAGCCAGATCCTCATTGGCATGCCAGCTGCTCAAAGAAGAGCACGGCCCCTTGCATACTAATCAGCGGAGAAGGCAGTGATTCATCAGCCTACGATACTGCTTCAGCATCTACAAGCACTTATGACATGTAATTGCTGGTGCATAAGCAAGCCAGGCCACATTAAAAAGCCTACAGATAGTCAGAGATAAAAATTAATGACTTTTGCTTTGTGTAATCCTGTGTGCACGGGGGGGGGGAGGGGGAGGGGAGACTGGGATTAATGGACAAACGTAAGGAGGCACAAAGGAACAAAGAGTTTCTTGGCCTTGTTTACATATTGAACAATAATAATAAAAGAAAAGTGACAAGTTATGGGAAAGGCAAGTGTGAATTTTCGGCACGAGTGAGTTGGAAGACTGCTTGCAGTTCATTATGGATGCAGAATTTCCATACTCATTATTCCGAAACAAACCTCCTTAGAAGGCCCTTCTGGGACCGATGGCAGCAGTTTCTATTATTCATCTTTTGCCAGTATTGAGGATGTCATTATAAGAGCTGCGCAGAGCTCTCGCTGCATGGCACGCCGGAAGAGAGGAGCAGAACTGTCTTGGGAGGAAAAGCTGATTTTTCACGAGGCCAGAAGAAACGAAGAGTCAGGGCCACAGTCGGCCACAGATGTAAGACCAAGAGAGAAGGAGGAGGCAAATCGAGGACACCAGACAAAGACATTACTTTCTGCACCATGACAGCAGCTTCTGCGGATCAAGTTCTCATCAAAATGTTCACACATCGATGTTGTCGTTTCAGTCTCCCTACCACAAATCCCCTTTCCTCCCCCGTGACAGACACACCCTCCCTGAAACAATTTTGAAGAAACTTTTCTATGCAACTTTTTATTTTTCCTTTGAAGTTCGCTTTCTCTTCTGCTGTCTGCAGTCTCGGTGAGATGTGTCTATCAAGGAGAACAGTGAAACTGAAGTTACTTGAGCCATCTTCCTACTCGGAGGCAACAACAGGCGGGGACAAACCCGCCGCCCGTGCGATAGCGCAGATGATCGGACGCTTAGTCTCGCCTAGCGTCTACCTCCAGCACACCAGGCACAATAACCCACTTCAGCAGCTTCCAGGGGTAGAGGTCTATTGATTCCGGCAGAAATCTGCCCACGTACAATAGCGGGGATCTGGGTGCAGACTTTCCTTCTGTCATGAAAATTGCCAATTAGATGCAGAGCTGCGTGCTCTCCAGCACTGAGGCCAGTGCCTCTAGTTTCATTTCTAAAGGTAGATGCTGGCTCCAGTCTGGACTCCGATTTCAGTCCACTTCAGCCACCACACTCACCCAAGAAAGGCAATTTATTACCTGTTGAATGAAAGCTTCTACTCTGTAGCTGGGAAGAGTTATTTTGGGAACTATTGATTTGCCCTAATTGCATCTATCTCGGTACTA